>LOJH01001052.1:41378-52586 GCA_001685095.1 Ellobius talpinus | reverse complement strand
GTTCTATGGTGATATGCAAGATATTCATCAGGTGGGTATAGGATGGGGCCAGTTGAGGCTCCCTCTAAATTGAAGCAGAACCCTGAAATACAATCAGAGAAAGTATGCCAAACAGAAGAACATGAGGAATTGTCTTTCATTTCTTCCACATGAATATTGTTATTTGTACATATTCATCTTTTCACAGAGTTATAATGTCTGTAGTTGAAATGGGAGCCAAGACTCCAGTTTGTGTCCTGTCTTTTTGTTGTAACATGAGATCATATACAGTTTGCCATGTCAAGCCATTGTTTCCCATTTTTGTTTGTTTGAGGCAGGGTCTCACTCTGTAGATTTGGTTGGCCTGGAATTCACTATCTATCCCAGGGTGGCCTTGAACTCATGAGCAATCTTCCTGCTTTGACTCTTGAATACTGGGATTACAGGCATGCAATTTAAAACAGTTTTGAAGATGGAGTTCTGTTCCATCAAGGAAGAATTCCATTGTTCAAAAACAATTGAAAATATCTTTAAACCCCCTAGGATCACTTGACTGCTGTTATATTTTTGTGTATTACCAGTGTGATGAGTATAGATTTAAAACATTTGGATTCTTTCCTTAGGCATAGAGTTAAAGGCATGAAATCACCAGGCCTAGGATTCTCTGTTGTGCTGTAGTACTTGCTCATGTATAGTTTGCAAGATTTTATTTTTAAATTTTTCCCATTTCATTTGTTTTGTGGTGTATGTGTATGGGAATGGATGTTTCATGGCACACATGTGGAGATCAGAGCAATGCATTTTAAATACAAGAACAGTAGTTCTCAACCTGTGTGTTATGACCTCTAGGGGTTGAATGACCCTTTCTCAGGGGTCGCCTAAGACTATCAGAAAACACAGATTTTACATTATGATTCAAAATAGGAGCAAAGTTACAATTAAGAAGTAGCAATGAATTTTATGGTTTGAGGGGTGTCCACCACAACATGAGGAACTGTATTAAAGGGCAACAGCATTAGGACGGCTGAGAAACACTGCTCTAGAGCATGAAGGCTAGATATGGTGAGTAGTGAGTGGATGGGGACCACTGTTTACCACTCGGACTATGTTAGGGGCCTTATTTAGCCTGGCATCATCTTAAGGGCAGGTGTTTGTCAGTGCTGCATTCTAAAAACAATGAAGAAATAGAAACAGTGAAATTAATGGATCACCTGACATCATCAGCTTATATGGAGTCGGAATTTGAGCTCAAGCCCACGCTGCCAGGTCCCTTTGGTATAGGGAAGTGTGGGTAGATTAAACAATGGTGGGGACCCTGCTGTATTGTTGGATAGACATAGAATGGTGGTCATGTCACCTTTGTAGTATCAGAAACTCTTTATGCACTGGGACTTAGGTTTCTGTAATGGTTCCTACTCCCTTTTACAAGTCCCTCTTTGTGCAGTCATTGAAAAGCACAAAACACAGATTTGCCTTAGAACTTCAGGAATTAAAAGTAGGTTGAGAGTTGATAAGATATTCAAAGGTTGTTGGTATATACTCTGTGTGTGTGTGTGTGCATGCATGCACACGCATGCATGAGCACCTGTGTGTGTGTGCGTGTGTGTGTGTGTGTGGTCCCTGTTTTCTTCTGGGGAAGCCAGGGTCCAGGCTCATTTAACTTTATCAGAATTTATTCTCTTCTCTGTGCCTTCTGAGAAACAGTGAAGGAGCTAGAAATGCATCTGTCACTCAAGGGACAGAAAATGATCTTGGTTTTGGGAAGAGTTTGGGAGCCACAGTGAACGTAGGCCCTCCCAGATAGAGAGATAGTGTGCAAGAATTTTCCAGAGTCCTTGGAGAAACCTTCCCACAACTAGTCAGAAACAATAAAAAGGGTGAGATTCAGGGTTCAAACACACGATCAAGGTCGTAGCATCCACTGAAGTCAACTCCTGTCCACAGTGGAGGAGCTGGCAAGCCCGAGGGAGCATGCCTTTTATTTACCCTGGGCAATAAATCAAGTAGGGAGGTAGGCTGTGTTGTGAGGGGTTTGGATGGCTGGGCCACAGACAGATGGGAGCTGAATGTCTCTTTGACCTTGCTCCTTTGCTTGGTGGGAAGGCCTTTGGCCCCCTGCCTCATGTCCCTCCTTAAAGGTAGGTACCCACTGTGATGAGAACACATTACCCCACATTCCGCAGTGCAGCCACCTCTTGGTAAGAATCATTTAAATGCTTATCCTTCCTTCCTTCCAGACCTATCTTGCTCAGTCTAGTTCTCAGGTCCAGCTTGTTTTGTGTTTCATGAGCTTAGTAAAGCGTGGCCTCCAATTCCCTGGTTCCCGTGTTTTCACTTAAGATGAGGAGTGATGAGCCAAAGGTTTCAGGCTCAATCCTTGAGCAAAGGACCACTCTGACAGGGATTATTATTTATTTGTCATCTTGGATGTAATAAGCTGTAGGTACAGCTTCGAGAGCCCTTGATTTATTGCGCTGTCTACCGCCACTAGCGGGACGTCTGCTGCACCACGCAGGATGAATACCACACTGTCAGCTTCGTCGATCTGTCTCCGCCACTGCTCTCTCTCTCATAACACATTCCCATTTCATGCCAGAATACATAAACAATCTTTCATTATTTTGATGCCTTTTTCGTATTTGTTCTTTACAGAACATAAAGTTTGAATTTATGGGTTTCCTTTACATTATTTCAACACACTCCACCATTTTCCGGGTTTGTGGTTTAACTCTCAGAAATTGGCCGCCAGGTGATTTAGTTATTTTGGCTTTCTAGTTTTATAGTTATTTAATATCACAGTGCCAGATACCGAGAAGATGGAGTTGCATGGGAGGCAGGAGGTTTACAGTTTAGGTGCCTGGCATCAAGGCGACATGATCACAGGGATGGGCGTAGGGATTAGAAATCAGGATTGGCTTGAATTTCAGAAAAAAACAAAACAAAACAAAACTGTAGCTCAAAATTTTTAGATGATCAGGTAGCCTAACATCAGGAGCCCTGACAGGGCTTGAAAGCAAAGAAGGGCCATCCTACAACTAAGGGACATTAGCTAGGTCTTCTGAATAAGTGACCAACCATCCCACTTAATTGTTCTCCTTTCCCCAGTAGCGGCAGCTCTCAGCATCCTTGACTTTCATCTGCTCTTGCATTTCAGGGACTTGGCCACATGGTCCAGTTTTAAAAAATTCTCCTGTATTTCTTAGTTCTCTGATGTGGCAAATGATCCCATGCTTGAAGGCATAGGGACTAGAAGTTGCAGCTCCTGTTTCCACAGAGGAACAGGCTTGAGGACCACTTCCGGCACCCACTTCCTGTACCACTTCCTGTTCACTTGACTTGTCCTGTTAACAAGGCTTTAGCCCTCCCCTCCCATAATTCATCTTTTACCCTGAATGCTGCCATCTTATTTTAAATTCAGTCTCACTTTTGTGAATGACATTACCTCTAAACTGAGGACCTTTTTCGAAAGATATCCCTTAGTTATTTCTGAAAGACCCCAGCAGAAGTGTGTGGCACGCAAAGGTGACAGTGACCCTGCTGGTGAGGGTGTGCTGTTTGTGTATGAGTAGTGTATGTGTGCACGTGTGTACCTTCCTGTGTGCACACACCCTTGTCCCAGCAGCTGCCTGTGGAGGAGCCTAACACATCTCACTTCTTCTGATGGCTGCTGACAAATACAAGCTAGTGGCAGGCAGGACCATGTCTCAGTCAAGGTCAGTTATTTGCTCAGAAGTCATGACATTTGGGAACTCAAGGTCTTTCCCCTTGGCAGTGTGGATGCTAAAATTCTGCCTCCTTTTATATATGTGTGTGTGTGTGGCGGGGGGTCGGTGGTGGTTGTGGTGGTGGTGGTGGCTATGATCTCTTGCTTCTATGCTTAATGGTGTGTGCACCTTTACCCTTCACCCAGTCCTCTGAGAGGAGGGGCTCTAGGTGGGAGGAATCGGATGTGCAACTGGAAAGTCCTTTTCAACCACCTCCCCGCTGAAGGATGCTAATGAATGTAGGTTCAGATGTCATAAATGCAATATCATTTTACCGCTGCTGCCTCCCATGGCAGCCTTCATTAGAGAAGTGCAGAACAACTCAGCTCACACAGGCCCGTTGTGGCTGGAAGGGAACCCTACTTAATTAATATGAGAAATTTGTTTTGTGTCCCTGGTCTGAAAAAATAAAAAGGAAAAGAGGAGAAGATGGGTGCAGGTCGGTGCTGTCAGCCCAGGCTGCCTGTGGCTCTGACCTGCTCTGTTAAGTGTCTGATGTATGGCTAATCTGTGAATAACATTTCAGCCCAGCAGAAGAGAAACCAAGGGAGCAATAGCAAAATTAATATCTGGGAGCATTGATAATTATATATCAGAATCTAATTTTTAGCACAGAAAATGTGTTAATGACAGAGACGAAAACAAAAACCACTAGCTTCTCCCAGCAGGCCCCAGAGTGTCATTTATTACTTCTCAGCTGGGTATCTATCAAGTTTATGGGTTAATTTTTCTGTAGACTGTTATTTATGGGTTTTTGTTTGTTTTCAGCCATCATTACTAACAATACGGTTAATAGCAATCATTTGTTATCCAGCACGAGGCCTGATGCCTCAGATGAGCGCACTGAACTGCGAATACTCATTTGGTAGCTGAATAAGGGCCTGACAGGGCCCATTTATAACAAGCTCATTCTATAATGTCCGTCCTATTAATAAAATTTTGTTGCTGTCTAATTAGCAATGTCTGATGTGTATAGTAGCAAGTGGAGGAGACTTGGCTGTTGTGGTTTTTTTCCCCCTCCTTTCCCTGGTCTCTGTTATCATATCCACAGCCCATCTGGACACTTAAGTTCTGGAAACAAAAGGAGCAAGAGGCGAGCTGTGCAGGAAGGTTCTGGATGAGACATGGTATATGCACACAGCAGTTTCCTCTTTGTCCTGGAGTTTTGCCTGGCAAGGTTAGTCCCTTGTACTTGGCCTCCAGCCGCATATGGAGCCAAGATGTGGCCACATGCCTCTGCAGCCCAAGTTTGCCACAAGGGAATCACAACTTAGACATCCATGCGAGTGCCAAACTCATTAAAGCTATTGCATGGTGCCTCAAAGCCTTCTCAGGACATCTCTTAGTTTCTTGATGGAGATAGTTCAATTTTAAAAACGCTCTCTTCAAATAAGAATTTGGAATGACACATAAAGTCATCAATCTCAATGTTTTGTGGTCTCACTTCGGCTTGTTTGACTATACCTCAGTGGGTTCTGCGGGCGCTACCTTTTGTCAGAGAGACGCATTTGAGGGACAGAAAGCGCATGGCCATCCGTTGAACCAGAACTCGTGATTCCAACAATTACTTAGAAATCCTTGTTCCTTTCCATGTCCGTTTTCTGATTTGAGGCAAGTTCCAACTTTCTCATTTCCAAAACAGCAAGCCCCAGTTCTTCCCACACCCGGGAACCCTGTGCAGGGGCCTCCCAGATGGGAGTTAGAATCGCTGGTCTACTGGTCATAGCACTCATTTATTCTTAATTCCTTGCACAGAAAACCCTACCTCTTCAGACTTTGAAAATAATTTTGACCATAATAGCACAAATATTTTTGCTAACAAATTTTGTTGCTCATATTTTGAGTAAAAATTTTCTGCACTCCTAAAGTGAGACATTGACAAGTTTTGCCACCCTGATTGTGGCCCATGGTGACATTTATTTCTCTGAAAGATGTTCAAAATTCAGGGAAGGAATATGTATCAATTTGGTGGGTGTTCAGAATAACACACCTTTGGATTAACAGCAGACACATTCAGGCAGTGTACTGTAGAATGTTTTAAAATAGTTTTGTTGCTAGGTAACTATTTTTTCCTCTTTAGTAACACACCCCCTCCTGTGCAATGTTTTGCAAATGATCTTTGAATAAAAATAACCACCATTTTTTTTCTAGTGGCCTATTTGGCTTCAAAGATAAAATTAAATAAAAACAAAAACAAAGACCCCCCCCCAAACTTAAAAAACATTGAAACATCTTCCTCCTAGGCCAGCAATGGAAATGCCTTGAAGAAATGAGCGTGCCCGGGCCTGGGTCGTCTGTTGGCTTTTCCCCTAAACTACTCTTGACTACAGCTTATCAACCCTTAATTAGTGCTACATTTTCTCTCTGTGATTTCTATTGATGTGTGGTTCAGGAAGCCGGATTGAGCCTCCACCTGACCGGTGTGCAAATTGTTTTAGAAAATTCAGCAAACATCTCTCTCCATCATCCTCTCCCACTGTCCGCCTCCCCCAGTTTTTCTCTCCTTGTGTCCTTCTCTCTTCCATTCCCCTCAGTAGGAAAGGTGAAAAGCAGGCCAATAGGAATCAGGTTGAGTATTAGTGTTTTTGCTGGCCTGTGCAATAGAAAACGACAAGCAGCCGGCTGGGCCCTCTGTCAGCAGATCACAGTCTGGAAGCTGGAGGTGGCTGTGGACATGGTGGGGGGGGTTCCCCTGTGGCCTGGTGATAGCTACAATGTGATTGTGAGAGCTGGGATGAAGTCAGCACTGACAAAGTGAGGGATTGATGGATGGACAAAGCAGGGAACTGGATGTGAGAATGGATGAGGGCAGAGGGGGAATTTAACACAGCCAGAGTGAAAGAGAGGGATTGCCTGCTCAAGTATGGCCGCCCTTAACTCCCAGAGCAATTTGCTTACTGCTAAGTGAACACCCAAAGATGGTTTGCATCTTTGCAGATTTTCCTGCCAGCTTCGGCAGAGGGAGGCTTGCAGGTTCCAGCTCGTATGAGCCAGACTTCTTCTTTCCATTTCTCCCAGTCCCCCAACCCCACCCGCTCTTGTTCATGTCTTTCAAATGGAAGAGCTGATGGATTTACAGCAAGTTCATAGCATTTCTGCAGAATAAATTTTCTTCTGCACATTCCATTAATATTTCTGCTAAATTTCCCTTTATCAGTTAGTCGCCTTAGTGTAGTAAATAATATTTCCCTGAGTCTTTTGAAGATGTTCCTGAAAAAAAATCTGTTATTGCTGTAGGAAGGTGTGCAATCCTGGTGGAAGCCCAAGCTTTTTCTGTGCTTACTTTGTCCAGGCTGCCGCGTGTTGCCCAGTCACTCAATATTGTTGATACTACTTTCCTTATGGCAGGAAGTATGTGGCATCTGAACCCTAATCCTTTCACCTGGGTGAAGAAGAGTTGAATTGGGAGAAAAAGAAAAGGCCGGTCTGATTTTACCCCTTTGCTATAATATAGTATTTCTGGAAACAGTGTCTGGCAAAAGACTGTTTTTGTTGTTGTTGTTGTTTGTATGGGTGTGTGTTTTTATAAACAATACATCTTGGGATTACACAAAATAACAGAAGATAGTCCAATCTATTATAAGTGAATATGGTACTCATATGTGTTGTTTATGCTTATGATTTTATTTCCCTATATGAATCATGAATGTGTCTCTGGGCCAGTGAGATGACTCAGTGGATAAAGGCACTAACTCTTAAACCTGAGGGGCTGAGTTTGATCCCCAAGATCATGATCATGTGGTAGAAGGAGAAAACTCGCTTCCATAAGCTGTCCTTTGACCTCTATATGGGCCATTGCAGGCACATAACATGTTCCTCCAACACACAAAGTAAATAAATGTAATAAAATTAAAAAGAGTGAATTTCTGAAACAGTCCACAGTTCAAAGGTTTGGAGAGGTAACAGTGTTATTTCTAATATAGAAGTCAAAACGACAACAAACCAGCAACGGAATGATAAAACCACTTCCAAATTCAAGAGCTATTTATGTAAGCTCATCCTTCACTTACACCATGTAGACTTCTGTGTTCCAAAAGGGTCTTAGTATTTTTAGTATGTTAAACAGGCCTGAACTATAGGGAGCATGGGCTATCGCTTCTTATTTTAGAATACTTTAAAAGGAGCCATGTATTCGAGAATCAGTGTTGACAGGTCTAAAACTTCTTCAATCCCCTCTCACCATTGAATGCAGTTTGTTCCTTCCCTTTCTGTCTCACTCAGAAAATATCCTGGAAAAATGAATAGTGTCTGAAGTGTTTCACTCCGCGTTACAGAAGATTCCCTTTTAAATAGGTGCTGGCTAAACGGCCTCACCACTAGCTCCGTGGCAGGTATTTTCTTGTGAATTTCTTTCTCCCCTGGGACTCCACAGAGACTGTATGTCTGGGAGAGCAGCGGCATGGGTCCTTTAGCTTTTGCAGGTCCCCAGGATGAAGGAACAGCTGTTTTCGAGATGGGAGCCAAGGTCTTGGGAGAGGGGCCATGGACTTGCTAAAATGATGAATGAGAGTTAAAAAAAGAAATTAATAACTTATCCATTGCATGGAGATCCATGAGACACGTTTTCAAGAGTGGCATAGATTATCTATCATACGGATGGTGTTCAGAAGTGGATCCACACTTCTGCTCACCCCCATGGCTTTTTATGCGAAGTCAAGGCTCAGGCAGCCTGGAGTACTTGCTGCCCCCACCCCCAAGCATCATTCCAGGATGATGAGAGCCCAGAGCTGGCTAACCGCTTGGATATTATATTGTATATTAATCCTGGTATTGAGTAATTTTTCAAAGGTTGAAAAATCTGACAAGTGATAAAATTAAGTTTACTAAAGCTGGCTCACACATGGCAGGGGACACAGAGCAGGGTGAGAGGTCATACAGAATTCAGCTCCTCTTTGTAATACAGAAAGCTGGGTACCCCAGGGGCCTCTGGGAAACTTTGCAGGCTCTTCTCACATGTGGAACCCTGATTGACAGAGGCAGGTCAAGAGGAGTTGGTTTCTTTATATTTGAGATTTTCACATTCTACATTCAACTTACCAGCTTTTCTCAGATGTGGTATTGTACCTGTGCTTCCTGGAGGCAGGTTAGTAGGTGTGAGAGCCTGAATCATCAGACTTTTGGATATAGTAGGAGCTGTATAACACATGTCCTTGTACATGTGTGATCTAGTGTGACATGTATAACACACATTTTTGTGTGTATGTGATGTATGCATGTGTATGTGTGTGTGTTGATGTATGTGTGTTGATGTGTGTGTGTATGTGTGTGTACCATGGTGCACATCTACCGTTTCATCCTGCATTTCAAACTTACCCTATGGAGCCATCTACCTTTGCTTTTTGATGGTCAATTTCTTCACTGTACCTGGGGCAGCCTACTGGCTGGCCAGCAAGTACTGGGGAGCTGCCTGTCTCTGGGTACTCCCAGAATTGGGGTTACAGATGTGTGTCCCCATAAATGGCTTTCATTTGGGTGCCTGAGATCTAAACTCAGGTCCTCATATTTGTGCTGAGAGCAGTTTACCCACTAAGCCATCTCTTTGGCCCCAACACACACAATTTTAAGGCACTAAGAAAGGATTCTCACAGGTGGTCCCCAGACCGCACCATTCTCCTTCCATATATGCCCTTGGGGTTCATTTGGATTTCCCGGTGCAGTCTCTAGTTCTGTTGGACTTTGGAGCCTTTTAGTTCAGTGTGCTTAATGAGGGCCACCTCAGTTCTGCCCTTCTCAAGTGTGGCAGAGATTTGTTCTTTACTTAGAGTGTGACATGATGACTTCATTCGGCATTCTCCTACTATAAACAGGACTTACACTTCCTGGAGAAAGTCTGAAAGTCTCGGAAGCATCAGAGCAAAGGAGGCATCTGTCAGGCATCACCCAAGGTGTTTCCTGTTGCCTGGTGTTATAGGGAGATACTGCAGTTAAATTCATATATATATATGAATATATACATATATATAAATATATATTTTTATATATATAAATTCCATAACCTTACTTTTTATTTTTTATTTCATTCATTGTACTTTGAGCATATTTTCATGTCATCAATAGTTCTTCTGAGACATGGCAGTACAAGGTATTTGGTTAAGTTTTCTTTGAAAATTATATTTTGATGGGCTTTCAGACTTCCTAATTTTTTTATTTTTAAAAATTATTTGTGTGTGCATATATGTGCATAAGTATGTGCCCTATAGCATGTATGTGGATGTCAGAAGACAACTTGTAGAAATTGGCCCTTTCTTTTTGCCATGTGGGTGCTAGACACTGAACTCAGATCATTAGGCTTGGTAGCAAGTGTCTTTACCATGTGAGCCATCTTGTCAGCCCTAGGCCACTTAAATTCTTTTTTTTATATAACTGTGATAACTTTGATATAGTGGGTAGTTGTTAATATTTGAAAGTCATCAGTATGAGAATTTTCAAAGTTTTATTTTTGACTTATGTGTGTGAATGTTTTTCCTGCATGTATTTATGTGCACATGCATGTATGGTGTATGTGGAGGCCAGAGTGGCAGTTGGATCCCTTGAGAACTGAGGCAGAGTCCTCTGCAAGAGCAGAAAATGGTCTTTAGCTACAGAGCCCTCTCTCTAGCCCCACTTGAAAAATTATGTTCTAATTAATGAGAGTTAAATTGTCTCTCTTTCTTCCCTTCTTTCTCTCCCATTCCTGATTTGCAGATGCTTGGATTATTATTTATGGCTTTGCAGACCCTATGCACCATAAGAGTTCACATTTTCCTAAGACCTGAACGTACGTTGCTCATTAAGTCACAGAGCTCTCTCAGTATTTAGAATCTTATAAGCGTCATGCATGCCTCCTATAAAATCAGCAGTGTTAGGCTTTATTAGTGCTAGAGGAGTGTTTCTGGAAGCTGGAGCCACCCAGTGATGTTGGATCTGCAGGGACTCTGGCTAGGATATGCAGAAAGCTGGGAAGGTGCAGAGTTCCCTGTACCAACCATAGCCAGAATAACATACTGTTAGTCTTCCAGAACCCTAAAAGAACTATTAAACAAAATTGTGATTTTGCTGTCATTGTTTTAAAGAAAGCTTCATGGTCATGCACTTGAAGGACTAAGTGGGAAGCGACTGTCGCCTTCCATGGTTCACTTCCTGAGAGGAGGTGTTGGACTGACAAGGGCAGAGAGCAAAGGTGGTTTCTTGGTGACAGCTCAGACTGGTGAAGGAACCCTGGAAACCTCTTCTCTTTGGGTTTCTTGTGGTTTTCTTTAACAAACCCTTATCGGAGGAAAATGCGGTACATTTACACAATGGAGTACTACACAGCAGAAAAAATAATGACATCTTGAAATTTGCAGGCAAATGGATGAATCTAGAAAACATCGCATTGAGTGAGGTAACCCAGACCCAGGAAGACAAATATCATGTGTACTCACTCATAAGTGCTTTTAGACACAAAGCAAAGAAAACCAGCCTACAATTCACAATCCCAGAGAAC
>LOJH01001052.1:21764-41277 GCA_001685095.1 Ellobius talpinus | reverse complement strand
GGGGAGGGGAGAGGCAGGGAGGGGAGCAGAGAAAAATGTAGAGCTCAATAAAAGCAATAAAAAAAACCTTATCAGTTAAGCCATTTGAGTTGGATAATCTGGGACTCGCTACTTAGAGTTCTTAGAAGGTGTGAAAAGTCTCAGATCTGTGTTCTTTGTCCACTGCATCGGAGTTAGGATCTGCTCAGCTATTATTTTGTTCCCAAGACCCTCTCCAACCCTCTGAGAGAAATGGACAATGTTAGGGCTACAACGCTGCCACTGAGTCAAAGTTTCACATATATTTCCATTTATGCTAATGAGGGTCATCAGCCTCAATTCTGTTTGTGGGAAAGGAGACCAAGAGTCCCACAGTAGCACTGGGCTGAGCCCTCTTTGCCTGTTTCCTCTGCAGTGACTATCTAAGCAGGCCCATCTTCATAAATGGGAGTTTCAGGAGCCCATTTACTCCCCATAAAAGGTGGGTGAGTGAATGAAGCTCTAATAAATCTGAGTGTGGTGTGCAGGCCATTGTTCCCTTCATTTGACCTTGGTGGAGCAGGCTGATGGGGCAGTGAAAAGTATGGCATGAAAAATGAGTGAGCAGAGCAGAATGAGCAGTGAATCAGTCTTGTGTGTGATTGGCTGTGAACAATTCCAGCAACATCACTTGGAACCACTCCTTCTTTCTCCCTTGCCTCATCCTCATTCACCACCCACAAGTGAGCTTGCCCATGGTCCTCACATCCTCAAAGGGCTTTTTGGATGGTGAGGTCAGGTGAGAGAAGTTGGGGCTGTAAGAACTTTCTTTCTCGTGAGGCGAGCTGGAGGAACTCTGACTGAGCTCAGCTGGAGCCTCAGAGAGCCCCTTTCAGGAGCATGTCAGGAAGTCATGAGTGTGACCGAGTGACTTCAATCGGCATTGTAAATCTGCGGCTGTACCTGAGAACTCAGTGACTTGTGGTTGAGGTCTCCATCAGCTCCATTGACAGAGCCAAGCCCTATAAAAACAGGGCAATAACACGGTAAATCAAGCTTCCCAAGGAATCATGGGATCTTGCCGCAGAAGGCTGGAACACATTAAATGGACACTTGCCATCTCTGGCATTGTTGTCACTGCTAGGCTATAGAGGCCACCTTGATGGCACATAGAATTGCTTCTGGGAGAGAAGTCCTGCTGCAGTTGGTCTATCCTGACTTCATCATTCTCCTTGTGTGTTGTCTGTGACCCAAAAGGCAAGGACTGTGAAGAGTGTTGGAGCAGTCTCATCTGATCAACCGTACCAGGAGATATTGGCCCCTTCTTGGATGTCATTGTAGAATTACCTAGCTATGAACAGCAGACAGCATGGGTTCATCTCAGGAACCATCATGACATGGAGAGTTCATTGAGATCTGTGTCTGCTAACTGTCCTCTGATTGGACTTGTGGGAGTGTCCACCATTCCTTGTTTAGCTCCTTAGCATGTGTTCTTTGACCACCGAGGAACATATCAGTAGTAGAGTTGTTTGAGGCCAAAGGTCATCCAACCTACTGGACATAAAATGAATGATGACCATTTTTAGGTTTGTAAGATGATTTAAATTTCCCCACTGGTGAGGGAAGGAGTTTCTTAGAGGAGAGATAAGTGAGTTTATACAAATACATTCTCATTTTCCACATAAAGGAACACACTTTTTAAAAGATGGTGAGATGTGACCTGACAAACGTATTTGCACCCTTGATTGTGTATCAGTTGTCACAGTACTACTGCTTGACAAGGTACCCCACACCTACGACATTTCTCATTGTACATTCAGGCTTGTGGCAATGCTGGGTGGCCTCCACTCTCCACTATATTTTTGTGATGTGGTCGGTTGCTCCTTTTCCTATGCTGGTGTTTGTTCTGGGACTAGTGGTCTTACTAGTTAAGTTTCTCTTCCATTTCATGTCTGAGGTTCAGAGAAATACACCAGAAATAGTGGATGCTGTGAGATCCATGCTGAGAATAGGGTCACCATGGGGTCACCCTTATTCCATATGTTTTCAGCCTGCTGATTTTTTTTTTGCGTGAGACAAAGATAGATAGATATTCAAGTAGTAGAAACTATAAAACCACAACCTCACAGGACCTGTGCATGTAGTCAACATGTCATTGATTAAGCACCTGTTCTATTGTGATTCTCCATTGGCAATCAGGCAGTTCAGACTCTCTAGAATTTAGAAGGGTACAGATGAATTAGTAAGGCTTTACTAGATTAGGTCATCAGTAAAACTGTAAGAAAAAAATCAAACGTAGAAATTGGAAATGGAATATCTGCGAGTTGCTGAGGATTCTGTGTCTTTATGTATTCTTATCACTGCAGTAATGTCTTGCGTCATGTTTATGAATGGGGAGGATCCCTATCTTAGCTGTTTCCTCCCATCTCAGGTCTGTGTCTTTATGTATTCTTATCACTGCAGTAATGTCTTGCGTCATGTTTATGAATGGGGAGGATCCCTGTCTTAGCTGTTTCCTCTCATCTCAGGTCTTAGTTGTGAATTTTGGTTATGCAACTGACTTGAACTTGTAGAGTGAAGCAAAGCAGGTTAACAAGTCATCATCATAGAGTGTCCTAAGAGAGTAAACAGAGAAGTGAGTTCAGGTGCATTTTCATTTGGCATTCATTTCCCCAAAGATCTAGTCCTAGAGGAAACATCACAAGATTGACAGTTGGGCAATAGACGTGTAACATGTCCGAACAGTTAAACAGTTCTTCAATTAACACCCAGCCTTGCAGTACCATATGGACCCCTGAGTCGAAAAAGGATGTGGGGGAGTTGGCAAGATCCAGGGGAATGGAACACAGAGCAATATGAGAAATAAGGTATCTGAAAAGCCAAATGTAGTCAGCACTGCCTGCCCACAGAAGGGAAGGTTGAAGACTGTGGTTGAGGTGTTCTGGGGTGCTCCATCATAAGGAGGCAGCTGGCCGCTCCTCCTCTTAGACACAGTGAAAGGAGAAGGCCTTTCATTTCTAAGTGTGTCTAAATGGAGTCAGTCTGTTGAGAGGAGGCTCTCCCTTGCTCTAGCCTGCTGTGGCGATCCATGGTTCACTGCCAGACTATAGACCACTGCCCCAGGGAGTATTTAATTTTTAACTTGGGAAACAGGAAAAGGATCCTTTTGAAGTGGTCATGCTTTGCTCTCCTTGGGGACGGGGAGATGAAACCTGGCTGAAAAAATCTGTTTCTAGATGCTTAAGGGCAAATGTCAGGCTGTGTGTAGCATGGTGGGATTGCCAGCTGGAGAAATGAGCGTGCCTCTCCAGTCTTATTCTGGGATAACCATATTTGTCCATTATTCTGGGATAACCATATTTGCCCATTATTCTAGGATAACCATATTTGTCCAAACGGATAGCCACAGGTTCTATCAGAGCCCTGGAAAGAATCTTCTGCAATGTTGACTTCCCTGGGAAATGGAAGAGCCCCTTTCCCCAGTGAATTTATTAGCTAGCTATAGTGGAAGATTTTTGAAGGCACTGGGAGGGAGTTCTTTTACTTGCAGGTTCTAGTGGTAGATGCTTTAAACCAAGAGCTCATGAATTAAAGACCTAAAGTACATCACATATCCCAAATATACAATGCCAGCATTTCCATTCCATACTTAAAATTCAAGATTTAACAATCAAAATGGCAAATACCTCCTCTTATTTTCTACTTAACCCTGAATTACCATACATTATCCTCCAAGATTGTTTCTCTAAATTTGTAGTAATATAGATTATTGAGTGTATGACTTATCATATAATCCAAAATTTAAAAAGTATGCAATACTTCAAACCACAGTAAAATGAGAAAATTACACACATGGGAAAGAAAGGAAAATAAGCAGTATATAATGTGGCTTGCAAGGGAGGCCTTGCAGGGTTGGGAGAGTGTGGTGAGAAGACCTGGGCTCCTGCATCCCCGCCACTAGCTTTGTGGCCTTGCCTGAGCCACTTTGCAGGACACCTTAATGTTTCTATTTAGAGAGTAAAAGACTTAGATCAGGCATCTAAAGATTCCTCTTCTAGTCTACACCCCTCTGGTCCATGTTTGCATTAAGACTCCCTGGGGAAGCACTTTGTTTTCCTCTGCCCCCTCTGTGAGTGAAAGTTCTCTCCAACTGTACTTTTTGTCAAGCTTCAGCAGATGGTCTACAGGTGAGTTACTAAACATTTGTTAGCCTCTGAATTGAGAGCTGGGAATGTCAGCACCTGGACCACTCTCCAACTCCTTTGTTGACAGCCTGGATTTGTTTATTAACCCTGCCATCTCTTCCTATTGATGTGGAACCATGGCACCAAATCTCTCTCGTTATAGCCAGAGGTCAGAGATGGCTGTCCAAGCTCTTTCCTCTCCTTGACCTAGGGCATCATTGACCTTTGACGATGCAGGGGGCAGGGATATGGGTGGGACACCTGCCTGGAAGAGTAGCTAGGTTGCAGCATGGGGGCTCGTGAGCCTGAGAAACGATGGAAGAGGGCCTTGGACAGGGTCTCCTTTGGATCTCTTCTGTGTGCTTTTAGGCACAAAAGTGATGCTGTAACTGCGGTCTCAGAGGTGTATCTAGAGAGTTCTGTGGAAATGATTCAGGGCATTGACTCTAAACAAAACACAGACTTGAAAGTCAGTCATCTTTCAAATAACCATTTTGTGTTGACTGCAACCTGACAGCATTTGTAATTCATAATCCGTGACATTAACTTCCAAACCAGGGGAGACTTGAGAATTGCCCCGTGTGCCCTGGCTAGCCCTCTGCTCTGAGAGCCTTTGAAGTTGAGTCAGAATGTGTGGGGCTACAGTGATTTTTGTGTCTGATGACTTGGAGAAATAAATTGCTTTTTAAAATATGTATGTAGGTTATAAGCACAATATATGGGCAACTTCTTTATATTTTATAAGGGGCTTATTATTCCAAATGTGGCCAATTTGAAATTTATAGTAACAGTATAGAAAAGGGGGAGATTCATTTACCTGGAGTTTCATTGTCTTCACAAAAGGCTGTTGTCAAATCCCTTTACCTTCACAGTTGGAAAATTGTCCTGTGATGGACTGTTTGTGTTTCCGGATGGACTCTTGGGAAGAAACCCAGATCTTTAGGATCAAGTGGTGCTACTGAGGCCCAGGGCTTGCCTCTCTGTTCCCTAGCTCAACTCAGCTATGCACAAAGGTCCTTTTTAGGTGATGTATCATGTTGCATTCCAAAGTACACTTTCTTTTAATTTACAACTTAATTTTCAACCTAATTCAGAAGATTGATACTATAATGCTATTTGCAGAAGTATTGAAATGTCAGTAAGTTTTATTGTGGTAATAAAGAGTATTCCATATATCACACACTCTATAGGGATCCCTGCTTTTTGCATAGATCTTCATAGCAACAACCGGTGGCTAAATGCTGGCAATCATTAATTTTTAAAGAAGACATGGTTATGACGACTTGAGGAATTAAAGCTGCTGGTGAAGAATGAACTTTAATTTCTTGACGCTTCTTCTTTTTTGCAGTTGCATACCAAGGTGAGGCAACAGCAAGATGATAAAAAATGGCCCAAATCCCAGGTTCCTAATACTTAAAATGCTGTCTGCTCATAAAAAGATTTTAGACAGGGAGAGGCCATCTTTGAGCTCTTCGTAACAAATGGGTATCAGTGGCCCATGAAACAATCAATGCCACTAATCCATCCTAGGGCCTGCCAATATGTTAATGGCCCTGGTGCATCGTTATTGCTAGAAGACCATAAATCATCCCAGCACGAGAATGCATCGCTGTCAAGGCCTCAAAGCCCTTGCCTGGAATAAAATGCTGTCTCCTAACAATTAATGTCCAAACATTTTGCAGCTTTGTGCCTTGATTGTTTTCAGATGCTAAAAAAGTAAGCAGGACAGATTGTAAATCAATAAAACTATAAGACAAAGCATTTTAATAATAGAAAGGTTTGGAGTAAATCATAGCTCTGTGTTTATTATTGTTTTTGGGGTTATAGAGAAAGAGTTATCCCAGAAAGGATACCAAGTTAACCTGAGAGCAAGGGTCCCAAGTCTCACCCTTCTGAGTGTGGGTTTCTTCTTTGACTTCTTGAAGTGAGTTACCTGGAGTCACAGTCCAGGTCTCTGATTCAGGGTAGTGTTTGCTATGTGGTGCATCTGTTTGTGAACCTGACCATTGAAGGAGTTTCCTGTTGGAACTAGCAAACATCAGTTAAGGAGTTTGAATAGCTAAGGTAATAGCATTTTTGTGTGTGAGTCTTTATGTGGCTATGAGGACATGGGGAAAGCGAACATATTGAAATAGCACCCAAGCTGGTTAGGGGCACCCGAGACGCTTTGGGAATAGTTCTTTCCGTGAAGCCATCCAACCTGAAGTTGCTTTGGCCATACAAATGCAACATGTTAACCTCAAGGCAGACCCAAGAAGAGCTTGTTTAGGAAACAGTTACGTTCAATTGCTCTGGTTCCCTTTGTTTAGCCTGCTGCTGATGGCATTGGTGGGGATCACGATGGGAACTCGTTCTCTTCTCCAGGTGTAGACCAAGTCGATTTGTGCTCATTATGGCATCTTCTGTTCATCCACTGTGTCTCCATCTGACCCCTGTGCAAATCAGGCTATATATTCATTCTGGAGACTGGGCTCGTTATCTGCTGGAGGATCAGCAAGCTGAAGGGAAGTGGTTTATGGGGTCTTCCACTAATGGGCTGGTGAGCTGAGTTCTGACCATCATTGCTGCTATACTTAGGCTGAGCTGTGTCCCAAGACAGGACGCATGCTGTCATGGACAGATGTGGAGGCTTGGATACCTTTAGCATTTAGTGACTTACAATGTTGAAAAGATCATGTTTGCTCCCAAATACCATGATCTGTCACTCTCCCAAGTATGTGTCCATAACTACCATGTAGAAAGAGGACGAGGAGGACACTGTTGGCTCCCAGCAGGAAGTCCCTCTCTTTCAGTCCTGTGTGCCGGCGCCTGGCTTTGATGGCGTTCATAATCTATTTTGGTGCTTAGGAAATAACACAGGAAAAAGCCAGAAAAGCAGTGGCTCCATATAGACAGAAAGACAATTAAAACTGGTATGACTCTTAACAGAAGTGGCGGGAGCCGGCAGGATGGAAGTAATTTATTCAGCGAATTGTCCAAATACATAAATTGTACTGATGTGTGGTGTAGTGAGGACAGTGGAAAATTTGATCGTTGTTTCCGTTGTGTGAGTTACTCAGACAGGATGCCTTTGTGAAGTATGGGGGTTTGTTTAATGTTCTGAGAACAATTTAGATCCTGTTATGGTTATTGCAGTGTAATGCTGTAGTAAAAATTGAACATGACACACCAGCAATTTATTATTTGTATGTTTTTTAACCTTGAGTATCGGATTGTTTGTCCAAGCATATCCTTTGATTTGCTATGAAATTTATTGTTGATAAAAACAATCAAGTTTCCATTAGAAGCAAAAAAAATTATTATTATTATTTTTCCAGGAAGCATGGATTTAGGGGAAAATTCAGCTTAGGCTACAGGACTTATGACAGGTAGACTCATGACATTATATGGTAATTCAGCATGAAAGAATAATTGTGACACTCTACTTGGTTGTGGAGTATAATCGTGCTGTGAGGTTCAATTCACTGAAAGGCCAAATTATCTTCGACTACATTAGTCTGACAACCTATAATGCTCGGCAGAGGCAATTTGTAGGTGTTTCACACAGTTCCAGCAAACAGGCCTCCCCATTATGCCACCCATTAACAAATTTGTATAGGGGAAAAAAGTAACTTTTCCATTTTCCTGACTGTTTTCAAGCTTTGCAACAAAATAAATATCTAATAGGAGTATTAGCATTGCCATTTGCTTGCTTGATTTTAAAATTTGTCTGAGGGATGGGAAGAGAGGGCCAGCCATCTCTTCAGCTCTGCAGCCTGAGGCAGCCTGATGTTTTCTTTGACTCAGGCAGCTGTGTGGTGTGGAGGAGGCGGCACCATGATGGGAGGTAGGAGGTCTTAGTGCTAGGCAGTAGCCACCCCAGACCTTCCGCTTCCACATTTCGGAACCTGTTCACTTGGAACCTCAGTGTCCAGTCTGTCACATGCCTAAGAATCTCTGCAGGATTTTTTCATGTGTGTACATGTTTGTGTGTGTCCGTTCAGAGTCACATGTGTATGTGGGTATGTATACAGGTGTGTATGCATGTGCATGTGTGCACAGGTGTGTATTTATATGTGGGTGCATGTGCGTGTGTGTGTGTGTGTGGAGGACAGAGATCATCCTTGAGTGTTGTTTCTTAAGCATCAATTGCCTCGTTATTTTGAGATACTGTCTTTCGCTGGCCTGAGGCTTTCCAATTAGATTAGGCTGGATGGCCAAGGAGCACCAGGCGTCTGCTTGTTTCTGCCCCCTCAGGATTGAGTGTGCGAGTACATGTCCCCACACTCACCTTTCTTTGTGGGTTCCAGAGATCCAACTCAAGTCCTCATGCTCGCACGGAAAGCGCTTTACAGACGAGGTGTCCCTCAGCCCACAGGCAGCAGATTTCTGATAGTGTTCTTGCATTTTGCCTGGCTATTGTAGAGGCAATTGCTTTGAAGACTATTTGGAATAAGGTAGCATGGGCTGTTTTGTTCTGATGGTATCAGAGAGTGGACAAAAAAAGGGAAGGTTTGACCTGTGAATAAGCACACTGGCTTCTCTCGAAAGAGTGTAAAAATCTCCTTCTATGCATTAGAAACTTAGCAGACATAATATGTGCGATGACAAATTTTAAAAAATGTTGATCATAAATGATATCAGATGAATCCTGAATATGTGGGTTATGGATGCAGGAGTGTCTACTTGCAAAATGTCTAAACTTCTGTGACTAAATGTTCTAAATATTTAATAAGTTTTTTATTTCATCTGAAATTTTGGGAACTGGGAGAATCTATTATTTCTCTTAATGATCACTGCCATGTCACCTTGGTATCTTCAACTTATTCCCACAATGCCCTGCTTGTTTCCTGAGGCAGGCCCTTCTGGATTAAGATGAGTTTAACAAGGGTCAGAGGTTTGCCAAGAATGGCTGGGCAGCAGGAATAGCCTGTGGGCCTTCTCTTCTTTGTCCCCTCTAGCTTGGGAGGTCTTATGAAAGGTCTCATGCCCTGTGACTGAACGGGGCCAGACTGAATCTCCAGTAATTGATTTATAATTTATGATTTTTATGAGTTGTCAAACTTCCCACAGCGTTCCTGAGTAGGGGCCTGTAAATCACTGTCCTGTGCAGCATGCCCTAGCCAGGGTCAGATACTGGCTCTTCAGTACTACAACCCATTAGGCCTCACACCTGCTGCTTTCAGCAGGCAACGACTTTTCTCAGAGACAGATTTGGAGTCAGTTCATCCTGTTAGCACTACGAGATGCTGCATTTGTTTAGCCTCAAAGAAATAGAATGATAACCTTAATAACCATCTCCAGGCACTGAATCTGCCCTTCTTGTTTGGCTAGGTGGGTGTTTTCCTTGGCTACAAAGCCCTTCTTTATTCTAATAAAATGTAGGAACCATTTTTAGGACCATAGAATAGAGCTATTGAATCAGTAATCATTCAATGAATAGTTTTTTTCTGTCATAAGTTTAAAAGGACATACATGTATGTATATGTATGTATATGCATGTGCTTTTTATGTATATATGTGTGCATACGTGTAGGTATATATGTGCATATTTAGTCAGCATGTGTACATATGCCTATGTATGTGTGCATGTATGTTTGCATATGCATGTGTCTATTGACCTCTTACTGTGATCAGATAGTCCATTCCCCAGTGAGGTGGATTTTGAGAAGTGGCTAATAGTTCGGGGAGGGCTGAAGAGGGTACATAGTTTAGCGCCAGTCACTCAGCACTGCTGGACAAAACAGTTGGCATTTCCCTCCTCCAGAAAAGGAGTTGGTCACCTCCTCTTTGCGACACAGGGTAGCCTTTATGTGGAAGGCAGAGATGAAAGCAGGAAGAAGCCAGAAAACAAAAGATAGACGAAGAACAAGTGCAGTTACGGTGGAGAGAACTCATAGCGAGAAGGAAAAGTTGCATTTGGTAGTGAACGGGGTAATCGATGGTTCTGCAGGTCTGGAGTCCCTGTGCTGTAGTTAAGGGACAAGCTGGCGCGTTCATGTTTACGCATAACGCTCTTCCACATAATGTCTCTCGAACTGTGCCTGACTTACTTAGCATCCGTAGGTGAGCCACCTGCGGAAAGGGCATGCAGGTAGATTATTGTTGACTTTATGGTTATGGAACCTAGCTAATCAGTGTACCTGCTGGGCTATAACTTGTTATGCCTGAGTGGCTTTTATACCAGGTCTTAAGATTTCTTACTGGCAAAAGGGAAAAGCACTCATTTCTCATGAGCACGATTCCTACTGGGAGGGAAGCTCTCCTCTCATCTGGAGGGAAAATGCAGTGAGTAAAACCCCTGACAGAGGTTTCCAGAGCATGTGAAAAATGACCACCAGGCCTGCTGAGCTTTTGGAAGACTAATTCTATGGAAAGAAAGCCTGTAAAGCTAACTAGCAAGAGAAGCCGGCTGCTGGCTGGGAGGGGTCCTGCCCACTGTAGGCTATGATCTCATCCGCTATACTCAGTGCCTTGGTGAGACACAATGGTAGGCTCATGGTCATTTTTCATGTGGGCTTATTTATTTCCAAACATGGCTGAGCTTCTCCTCTTGTTGGTTTTCCCACTGTTTGCTTCTGCAGTGTTCTAGTCCCAACTGATACCTGTACCCGGTACCTTGTAAGTACTCTCTTACAAATAGCCCCGACCTTTGATGGTCTGGTAAAGGTCACTGCTTAAATTTGCATTGTGTACTGCCTACTCCACTGACTTTCAACTAGTTTTCCTCCCTTGAATAATCCTGTGAAGAATGTTCCCCTTTACCAGGTTCTAGCTTGCTCTTCTGATCTTCATCTTTGCCATGGTTTTCCTGATGTCCCTTCTCCATGGTGATGCTGTGTGCGTGTTTCCACGGGATGGAATCTCCATCCTTTCCAAAGCACAGGAACTATGAAAGGTTGCTGCAACAAATCAGTCCTCTGAGCTCGTGGGTGTGTGTTTGGGTAGCTGAGCTCAACTGACTACGGAAGACAAACAGGCAACGGGCACACTGCTACCCATCAGCCTTAGTGGGGGACCATGGCACCTGCTGTGGAGAAGAAGGGAACAGAGCATTATTTCAGGTGTGCATAAGATTGCTATTCTTGTCTTCATTTGGAAAGGTCATAGACTTTAATTCAGTAAGGTACACATGTGGTTATCACTTGCTTTTATTTTCTCTACCCTGGGAAATGTGTATTACATACCTACCCTGGGTCTATTTTGTGATTGCTTACTTTAACCAAGGCACATGTACTTGAATGTGACAGTGTTAAAAGAGATACCTTCAGATATGATGTTATCAAGTTATTTTCCATAACAAAGGAAGTTGATAATCTGAGGAGTTTTGTTTCCCTTTCGTGAATTCCTTTTCTGTTTTTATTTTGCAGAGTTGAAAAAGGACACTTCCAGTGATGGTTAGAAGCATTTTTAATTTCATTTTATTGTTGTCTACCTGTCCCTACTAAAAATGCTAATGTGGCCGGATAGATGGAATGCTGCACATTTTGGTTGCTTTCATAGATGGGTTTGTTCCTGGAGTTATCTGGATTTTTTTTGTGTGGGGAGAAATCATTTGACTGAAATTTGCATTTAGGTCATGTTTGTTTCTTTCCCCCTCCTAATAAAGGAGAAAGGGGAAAGAAAGCCAACTTTTCCTTTATAGCAAACCTGCTATAAGCTAAACACTGAATTATGCATGATTTCATAATAGCCCTCTGAGGATATGATCCCAATTTCACAGATGAGGAAACTGAGGGGTAGAGAGGTTAAGTAACTCGCCAGAAGACACTCAGACAAGCAATCAGTAGAACTGGGATGGAAATGTTGAGCCAACTACAAAGCCTGCACTTCACTTTTATATGATAGCAAACTTCTTGCAGATTGCCTCTTAAACATGCAGCATGTCTTGCTCCCATCAAGGGGAGAGTTCCGTAGTACAGCCCAGATCAGCAGTGAGGAGTCCTTCACAAAAGTTACAAGGGTTACTTAAGATGAATCTGTCTGGGGCTGAGGAAACAGCACAGTTGGTAAAGAGCTTGCTGCACAAGCACAAAGACCCAAGTTCAGCCCCCTAGTGCCCGTGTGGCACCGTGAGTTTGTAATCTGAGCATGAAGAAAACTCCATGCGGCTTGCTGCCCAGCTGTTCCATCCAACATCTGGTGGTAAAGCAATTGAGGAAGCAACTGATGTTGACCTCTGGCCTCCAATCTCACACACATAAACACGTGCGCATCTGCATGACCATGTACTCACACATACATAGGCTGTAAGTGTATAATGTGCTCAGTTCTATGCTTTATGCAGTGGGGCATGTGCATACACATGTTAACGTCAAGGTGCCAAAAAGCCCTTGCAGGCCACTCCATATTTGGTCATATCTGAATTTGGTAACATGCTCTTTCATCTTTTGGGGTGTGGTTCAAATTGCTCTATAGAACACTGCCCTTATTGTACTTATGTTAAGAGGTTTCTTCTTCTAGGATCTTTCTGAAAATTGTCTCATAGACTTTGTGAAGGGGTGAAGGTGTGGTGTATGCATGTGTGACTGGAGGTTGATGTTGAATGTCTTTCTCAATAACTTCTTTTTTGAGATGGATTTTTAATTTTTTTTATTGAACATTGAGCTTGCCATTTTAGCTAGGTTGTTTAGCCAGTAAGCCCCCAGGATCCCAAAGTTTCTGTTGCCCAGAACTGGGGTGACAGGTGCATGCCATTGTGTCTGGCTTTTTATGTGAGTGCTAAGGATATGAACTAAAGTTCTCATGTTTGGTCAGCAAGACATTTCACACCAAGCTTCTCCTTAGCCCTATCTCATGAACTTTTAAGGTTCTGTTCAGACTCCTCAGTTAAAACACGCCTATCCTAGCTGTCCCTTCAAGCACAAGTGTGTTACATGCCTTCTCCCACAGAAACTGGCCACAGATGCCTGTGGGTTCCACAGTGGAGCCTATGGGAGGCTCCAATCTCCATCTCTCCAGAATGATGACTGAGCTGTCCCCACCCTGCTCCAGCTGGTGTCTGGGTCAGTGTTCTAGCTCTCTGGAGATGCCTTGGGTTAGGCCTGCAGCCGTGTGATGGGTGGGCTATGTGAGATAAGTCAGAGAGATCTGCTACAATCCAGTCGGGTGGCATCTGTGGCTTCTCTGCTGTCATCCCAGCCTGTCACTCCTTCACAGAAGGAGATGATCATACCGTGACTGTTCTCCACACCCTGAACTTTTCTGGGCGATTGTAAATTGACTGTCTTATGATTTATACGCGATAGCCACAAATTTCCTTTTGTGACTTGAATATCTTCTATAGATATTTTATTTTAAGAAAGAAAATAAACTGTTTCCTTTGTCCTATAGAAATTTAAATATATAGGAAATGTGTTGGTCAGAGGAAAAAGAAGGCTAGCCCCATTTCTTTTCATACTAATCTATACTTTTTAGCAATTTTTTTAGAAGAGAGTGATTTATTTACACTGACAGCTTGTTACTTATGGTAGCTGCTGCCAGCTTCTGAAATAATCCGATAACGTCAAAATGTGAAGGGAAGCTATAGGCTTTACCCTGACTGACTTGCTATAAATCATGTACATTGCCGGTGTCTATATAAGGATGCTGCGGTTGATACTGATGGAAATACAAATCAAATACAACACATGGTAACCCAATTCTGAGCTGGAGATTGGGGATTAAGCCTATTGGATTCATATTTTTAAGTGAAAGAGAGCAGACATACCAGGTTGTGCCTTGAAACATCACAACTGTCTTGAAATGGTAACTTCAAGGACATACTCTTCAATGAGAGTCCAAAGATGCCTGCTGATCTTGTGTTTCTGTTCCTCTGCTTGCTCCACATGTCTATGGAGGCATGAGCACACTGATAGCTATTGTTGTCATTGGATGTTTGCTTGTTTGCATGTGGTGCTTGAGACAGAACCTAGGTCCTTGTGCGTGCCAAGACAGGGTCTCCTATGTGGTCCATGCTGGTCTCCAACTCGCCATTTTCCTACACTAGCCCCCCCGCGTCCCCAAGTGCTGAGATGCTAGGCTCTCGCATCATACTTATAGTCAAGCTATTGTTTTCTCTATGTATTCATAAGCATCTTTGTGTGCATACGTTCCCTGAGCTAGGACTTTGTTCACCAATGTACACCCAGTACTTTAAATAGCACTTTGCCCATAGTGAATGTTCAGTAGTGTCTGTTGAGTGAAAATTGGAAACCCCAAATTAAATATGAGTGTTGACAGAACTCCCAAGCATTTTCTAGGCAGAAGGACTCATCACCATCTCTGTCTGTGGAGTCCTTTATAGTCATTTATATAGTTTCATGATAAATCACCTTTTTGTATTATCATGTAATCACTGGTAATTAAGTTGATACCTCCAGATGCAGTAAACTTTCTAATACAAAATAAAACATGTCTATTAACCTTGGACTTCTTGGGGCCTTACACATGGGTGGTATAGAATGACAGCCTGTACTCTTCACACAACAGATTCTAAGAAATTTAACCACTTATACCTATTTCAAAGTGTATGTATTAAATTCCAGCAGGGCTTACCTTGTGACATGGCACAGAGGATGGTGTTTATGCCACTCTTTCTACTTACCTGCATTTTTCTGGTTTCCTCCTGTGATTAAGTACTACCTTTGAAATGAAGTGGTAGTGAGGGGGAACTGTTCACATTTCTCCCCAGCCACTTTTACCTCACATACGAATAAAAGATGGATTTGTAAGGCTTTTTCTGTGGGCAATAAATTTTTATCAGTATAGGTTCAGCCAGATGCATCAGGGGAGTTTGCTGAGTAATGTGATTACTTCAGAGAATGGGGCACTGCACTTACGCTCACACATCCTTGGAATAAATCTGGATTCTTAACCAGTGGGTGTGCCGAAAGGGTTTCTCACATGCACTTGGAAAGGAAGCCTTCACTGACATGGGAACCCAAGCCATGGGAACAGGGCTAGAATGAGGATCAGACTTTGCTTCACGTTTATAAATTATGGGGTAATGTTAAAAAATAAAGCTGCCGTAATAGAATCTGGACTTCCCAACAGCCCATAATGTTAAAAACTTTATTGTCGGCCTATGGTATGAATGGGAAGTGGTGGAACCTTCAGAAAACACAGCCTAGCAGGATGAAGTTAGGTTACTAGGCTGATGTCCTGAAGAGGGTAGTGGGACTCTGGCATCTTCCATCTTTTCTCTTGGTTCCCTGGGTCCTGTGAGATGAATGGGCCTCCCTGCTACATGCTTCTGCTGTGTTGTGCTGCAGCCGACTAGTGAGCATGGGAGGGTGAGCTGCAGGAGGCTTTCTTCTTCTTAGCTGGTGTGTCTCGGGTTCATCGCCACCTTGGCGGGAAGTCAGCCCAGATGCCCACATACTGTGCATCTATAAACTAAGTTAACATCATATAAATACCATGTGCTCTATTCTCAGATAATTACAAATACACTTTGTTAATGAGTTGGACATCCATAGTTTAGTCTGAAATTTTTCACGTCCTTGGGGAGCTGGTGGCATGAGGTTGCCCTGGGCCCTTGGCTATCCTCCTCCTCTGTGGATCCCAGACTGCTCTTATGATATAATGGGTTTGCTACATATGTATGTCCAGATGCCTTGTCCTATATAGCCAAATGCACCTCATTTTCTTAGTTCATCACAGAAGAGCCATCTTTGGGCCTGTAGCTGCACACAGTGGTTGCACCATGAATGGAGTTCTGGATACCGTAAGTGGGGACAGAAAGAGTGTGCTGTGCCATGCTTCTGAGGAATTCTTATGCCGTGAGAATGGTCACTGCCCAGAGATTGGTCTCCTTTCACTCAGGCCTGAGAGGCACACTGCTAAGAGTAAGCATTGTGAGTGAATGCTTCACGATGGCCACAAAGGAAGGCTGGTTTAAGGACTAACTTGTAGACTCTTTTAGACTAATGTCCATGGTAATTGCTCTCAGAGTTCGCTGTGCATCAACTCTCTTGGGGTGGATTAAAATAAATACAACATGGGCTATGTTTTAGGGAGCTCTCTCAGCCCCTCCAAGCCATATGACAACCATGTCAGCCACCAAAAAGGGACAAGTTGGTGGGTGGTTAACATGGTGATAAACTCTGAATAAATTGATCTCCATGTCATACCACCCAAGAAAGGTCACTATAGGCGTATCATTTTGGGCTGTTGGAGTACGAACTGGGGAGGGGTTGGTGTGACTCCCATTTGTCACCATCATGCTTGTCACACTTACCTTTCAGCCATCCAGGAAACTTCTCCTGTCCAATAAGCCTGTTCTTGATCTTTCTCTTTGCCTTGCTTCACCGGCGTTCTCTCCTGTTCTTTGTCCTGGGGGGCCACAGACGGCTTTTCTTTCCTATACCAAGTGTGGCCAGGATCAAGGCAGAATGATGCCTTGTGTGCTAGTTTGTGACCCTGACGTTTGGTTCTTGTCACAGCAGGGCCAGCCAGGAAAGGGGGGTGCAGGGCAGGTTTCCCTCA
Source organism: Ellobius talpinus (assembly GCA_001685095.1). NCBI lineage: Eukaryota > Metazoa > Chordata > Mammalia > Rodentia > Cricetidae > Ellobius > Ellobius talpinus. The sequence continues at coordinate 24,688 of LOJH01001052.1, read as the reverse complement.
GGTTAGCACATAGTGTGGAAGCAGGCACGGGCTTGAGGGCCTGAGGTGGAGCATGGCTCGTTGTTCCTTCCTTACAGTCTGACTGCCTGGGTCTGGAGAGTCACACGCTTTTACTCCTCCACTTCTTCAGTCTGTCAAGCTGACAAGGATTTGGAAGAGTAAGAAAGAAAGAGGAAAAGAAACAGAGTAGTGCTGAGCCCAAAGCGAGAGCTCTCTAGCGCTCCTGAGAGAGCAAATGAGGTCATTCAGAAGAAAGAGAGAATCCCCCTTCCCGGGCTTCCATGGAGGAGGAAACTGAGTTGACATCCATTGAGTCCCCTGCCTTGTAGAATGGTCTCTAGCGAAGAGTGAAAAAGTCTTAGTGTGAATTCAGGGCACTGGAAATCCCACATCTCCAGGTCAGTGTCCTTCCGTTTGGGTTAGTGTGGGAGATGGTTCATTCATTTCACACCTTCAAATGTGTTGTTCTTCAGGCCTTTATTTTTCCCAACACACTGTCAAAACATTAGATGAGGTTCCAGAGATCAGTCAATGGTTCTCCACTGAGTCATGGGCCGGTTCATTATTGCAGTGAATCTTTGTTGAGTTCCTTTACTAGGTGTAGTACCGGTTGCTGGGGACACAGAGACGAGCATCTCATATGCGGTTTCCCATTCTGCAGGGAGCTCTGTCTACTCAGTAAATGATCCATGGCCTAGATGTCCATGCCTTCAAAAAAACAGGATGTTGTCTCTTTCTCTATTTTTATAGAAGAAGAAAGTTAAGAATATTAGTGATATATTAAATATTTTCCTGTATTTTTGTGTCTCAATTCAGGTATCAATTTTTCATAATAACTCACTTAGATGCACCACTGTGTCCTGCCCCTCTGGGTGCTGAAGTCATATTCTGATGTGTCTTCTCTAACTAGCTCCTCCTGCCACCAATAACCTCCTGCTGAGATGTAGTTTTCTTATTCTTCAGGAGGATGGTAGCCTGCACCTTCATGTTGGTGCACATGCCCCATAAGAGCAGAGATTTACCTTGCCTTTGTTCATCATTGCATCCCAAGCACACTCAATGAGAATCTGTGGAGTTGACTCATAAGGCTATCAGAGAATATTATAATACTGGAAAACTTGGTATCATCCAGTAAGTCTTTGATCATGAGATGTTGATGATGTGTATCTCTCAATGTTTTGGAAAAGTTGTCTTTAGAGAGATGATAATGGATAGCGACAGGATCAAAAGCAATTCCACTGGGTAAGTATGGCAGGCCTCCACTGCTCAGGGAACTCTCAGGTTTTTTGCTGGCTTAAGTAGACCAAATTCTTTTTCTCTTCCTCACAATATAAAGTCAATCAGCAAGCAGTGTGAGCAGCACAGCATCCCATCCATGCTCCTAGTGAACCACAGTGCACCTTCCCATGGGGATTGCATGCCACGCTGTGTGTCATTTTCACGTCAGCAACACCGAAGCTCCTTATTCCTGGTCCTGCTGTTCCATGAGGCTTGGGGCTCCACTTCACTTTCGTCAAAAAAGCTTTGTTCATATCAGCTCCAAGTGAACTTCTGAGATGGTTGACAGCAATATTCTTCTGGTGTTGAGTATTTGAGATTGGCACGGTGCTGCCATTCGGAAGACAATAGATGACATTTTGAGCATCCCCCTGAGCTTAAGCTGTGGGAACTAGCCCTGAATCCACATGAGCTCAGCATGTCCTGACTCTGTTTACCTATACATCATATGCTATCATTGGTGAAAATCTCTTTTGTCTGCCCTCCTAAAGTGTGCCCATGTTTTCTAACTATGAACCCTTTCTTGATGGGGTGGAGCGTGGACAGAGAAGCAAGTCAAGAGACCATTGGAAGGATGGCTGCATCAGCTTCCTCCCCAAACTCTGCTTTTTGTTTAGCAAATGGAGGCATGAGAGCTGAACATTTGGCACTTTGCACCAATATTACGGTGTAAAATTATAGTTAGGAATATTGTGTAAAAGGCGTAATAGTTTGCAGTTATAGCTATGGTGAGAACAGCAGGCAAGACTATAAGGTTTAATTTATGTTGTGCTTTGGACATTTTTCAGAAACTATTTACCCATTACCTCTTAGGTCAGTGGCCTAATAATGCAACAAAGCACTTTTTGAAATTGCAGATAATTTTCAGTGCTCAGATCTCTGTGTAGTATTGATGGGGAGGGTGGTTGATTAGGACCTTGGGAATTGTGCTTGATGGGAACAATCTGGAAGGAGTGAAAAATTATTAAACACACACAGCGGGAGACAGAGGATTTACCATTGCCGTGCGGTGCTATTAATTCTCATCGCTCGGCACAGCGGCTTGATTGCACACTGTGAATACTGTTTATTGGAGAATGGGTACAATTTCGTTGCAGTTGTTGTAATGTAATACTAAATGCTAATTAGGCTTCTAACAATAATTAGAACCTCTTGCCAGACTTAGAAATAGAAACACTCAATTGAATTTACAGAAACAAAGACCTTTAAGCTATGCCAATAGCAGTAGCAACTTCCAGAAGTTTTCTAGGTTTAAAAAATGTTTTAGTTATGGAATTGTGAACATATATACATATATATACACACACATGCATGCATGCACATATGCACACACATACATGCACACACACACACACATTACAGCATGCACAATGAGTTCGCTTATGCTCCCAATAGGCTTATTTTCAAATGAGATGAAATAAACACTTCCTCCCCATCTGATGAAAAAAAATTGAAAACACAAATATTAACCAAAATGCTAGCTGGTTGCTTTGAAGTTGCTAGATGGAAAGCCAGGCTGGGATGTGAAACCTGGTTACTGGGGGTGTTTGGGTGTTCTGAAGTCTTGGAGCTTTCCTGGGATACCATGTCATCTTCTGCTCTGTGGACAAGTGCATGTGTGTGCGTGTGCACATGCGCGCGCGCGC
>LOJH01001051.1:18657-50797 GCA_001685095.1 Ellobius talpinus | reverse complement strand
TTCCAGGACAGGCTCCAAAGCTACAGAGAAACCCTGTCTCGATAAACCAAAAAACAAAACAACAACAACAAAAAAAGTGTTTAAGTGTTCTATCTACTTGTATGTTCATGTATCACTAGGGGGTGGGGTGCCTGATGCCCACAGAGGCCAGAAGTGGGCACAGGATCCCCTGGGACTAGAATTACAGATGTTACAAGCCACTATGTGGATGTTCAGAATCAAACCCAGAGACCTTTTTCTTTAGGAGAAAGATCAGGTGAGTCCATGATTTACTAATATGCTGTCAAGGAGACATCGCCATAGGGGTGAGCTAGAGTCACATTAGCAAGTCTCCTGCTGCTCTCAGCTAAGGTCCCACTGTATGCAGGCATGCTTGCTCCTGAGGGCCTGCCAATGGGAGATGGGGAATTAGCTGGGTTCTGCCCAGTAGTTGCTCAACTGAAAGAGGCACCTTTTGTGTATACCCCTAGTTCCGCCACTTGCCCTAGAGGAGGCTAGGAGGTCTACCCTCATGCTAGTTTGTGATGTCTCAGTGGCTGCTCTCTCCCCACTCTGGAGTCCCTCAAAGAGGCATACACCTTCAGGATTATGGGAATTGGAAATGCTCCTGGGTGGGGGTGGGGTGGAGAAAGAAGCAGTTTGGGTGAGGGAGAGCGTGTGGGGAGGGTTGACTGTAGGGACAAAGGGGTGACAGGAGAAGAAGCCTGTGAGATGCTGGCAGGGTCAGGGCCTCCATCATCCAGGCTGGAGGGAAGCTCCAAAGCCTTGGCTTGGAGTGGGCTCTGGGGACGTGAGTCTCTCTCATAGATACTGGGAGGTGTTGAAAAGAGATGCTCTGTCTTTTTCCGGGAACCTGGTGCCCCTTCCCTTCAGACATTCTTTCTTTTCAATCTCTCTTGCATCTCACAGACGTGCCTCCTGCTTCGCTTACCAGGGTGTCCCTGAGGGAAAGGAAGAACACATGAAGGCTTCCCTCACAGGTCTGCACCCCCGAGGTCAGCAGACCCCAGAAGGGGTCTGCAGGTGTGTTTATCCTAGCTCTCTGCAGGCCTTTGCACCATTGTTGTGTGACAAAACTTCCTAAGGAGATGATAATACTTAGATCTATTCAGCTTAGATAGGGAGCCCATGACAGACCAAAGTACAGATACCACCAAAGTCCAACTTGGTGAACTGTGAGTTTTACTGGGGTCACTTACAGGAGCACAAATGACTCAAAGACAGCTGCATCACCAAAGCCCACCCTAGCACAGGTGACTGCTCACAAAAGCTATGAACTTAGAGCACCCTGCACAGCCTGCAGGCAGATCAGTGGGTTGGAGAGTGTCCTTTCCAAGCGACTGTGATCTAAACCCCTTCCGGGCAGCTCAGGTGGCTTCTGCTTCTTCCAGGCAGCTGGTCTGGTCTCAAAGCCTTCTTTGCAGCTTGTCTCTGCTCTGCTGTGAGGACGTTTCAGCCTTTCTTACTCTGACAGGGAGGGACCTAGTGAATCTGGTTGGTGTCGGACTTCCTGATGTTATTTTGAGTTGTTTACCTTCCTGCTTAAGGAGCTTGCCTGAGGATGGAATATTTGAATCGCAGAGAAAACTGTGCACAACCAGCATCTCCTGCAAAGCCCTGGACAGTTTCTGCCTCTAGCCATTGCCTACTTTCTGGTCTCAGTTTAGATGTCACTTCCCAGGAGTCTCCTCTGATCCTCCAGTCCAATTAGCTGCTACGAGTTTGCAGGACCCTTGTCTCCATCCTGTCTGCATTCCATTACGGCTACCGGGCAGTATGCCTATAGACTTCCTCAGTTTGGATGCCCAGTGGCATGTATGGTTATCCACTTCCTATGTCCCTGGCTCATCCCTAATTACCTGGAACCCACAAGGCACATTTGAAGCTGCTCTCCCTGTCTGTGCACATCCAACCCAGAATGACGAAGGAGGACAAGCCTAGCCATGATGGAGGGCATTTCCTGCCTTTTGCTGTTTGCTGGGAGGAGCTGCAGAGCTCCAAGAACAGGCATGAACTGGTGTGCCCTCCCTCCTGTGTGGCTTGGTGACCCCACTGCTGTGTCATTAAACATGGATTTCTTCAAGATGGACAATCATGTTGAGTAGCATATCCTGCAGGTAAGGGTCACTTTCCTGTCCTCCTGAGTCAGAAGAAGCTAGCACACATTTAGGTTGAGCGCCTATTTACTTTATATATTCTTTTCCCTTTCTGTGATCCCTCCATCTTTTTTTTGTTTTTGTTTGTTTTTTGTTTTGAGACAATACCTCTCTTTTTTTTAGCCTGGCTGACTTCAAATTACAACCCTCATTTCTGCCTCCTGAATGCCAGGACTACAGGTGTATCCTATGATTCCAGCTCAGAGGGTGGCTTCTTAGCAGATCTACCTATCATCCCTTGTTAGGAATGAACAGGGGCTGGGGCTGTGAGGAACACTGCAGTCAATGGCTCCTGCTGCTGTTGGTTCAACCACCCTGTGCCCAGTGGCACTCCCCTGTACCACCATTGGAAACTCAGACTCACTCTGCTTACCCTGGCTCTTTGAACAGCTTGCTCAGCCCTTGGTGGGTCACTAACCTGGGCAGATGGCCGGACAAGTAGGTCAGCAGCGATCTGTGAAAGAGCTAATGAAAGACTAGTCTTGAACAGAACTCTTGCTATGTATGCTCATATGTTTGCATCTACATTCAAACATACAACATAGGCCTCAAGACACCCCTGTCTGGCACTTGTGGCTCCTGTTAGGTGGGGCAAACAAGGCTAGTCAGAGGGGCTGCCCCACCAAACAATGGGAACCACACCCTTCCCCCAACTAACCAGACTCACTGTCTCCTGTTGGTTGATTCTAGGGTCTCAGTGGTTTGAAGTTCTTGAAAGATGAGAATTCCACCCTTGGCTTGCCCCCTACCCTCCTCCTGGCCCCAAATGACAGTCCTAGGGCACAAAGTAACTGGGAGCCACATCTGTCCAGATGTGTGGGCTGAGCAGGTGAGAATGCAGAGCCTTGGGGAACAAATAACCGAAGCAAGAGATAGGGCCATGTCTAGGTCAATCAGAGCACAAGACATGACCAGACAGAGCGAGGGTCTGGGAAATGTCTGTGGGAATCTGATCCCCCCAGGCTGCCTAGAGAAGCAAAGGAGAGGGAGAGAAAAGAGCCAGGTCTTAGACTGGCCTCCCACCTGCTCCTTCTCAAACACTTGTGTTTTGTTTTCTGAGACAGGGTTTCTTTGTGTAGCCTCGGCTGTCCTGGAACTAGCTCTGTTCACAAAGATCCACCTGCCTCTGCCTCTGCCGGGATTAAAGGTGCGCGCCACCACTGCCTGGTTTCTCAAACACTTTTTTAGAGCCTGCTCTGTGTCAGGAAAGATACAAGACAGGATGGGCATTCATGTAAGATCAGAATATTATAAGTCCTTCTCACCCAGCAGAATGGAGCAGAACCTCTCTACATGGAGTCCCCGTGGCTACTCACTCTGAGTGTGTGCCTTTCTCAGCCATAGGCCCATTTACAGAAACCAGTCTGCGAATGGGAACTAGGAGGCAGGAATCCACATGGGAAAGTCATCCTCCATGTTGTATTCCAGGCAGACATTACTAGTCAATTGCAGCACTTCTTCTTGCTAAGCCACACGCTGGCTTCCAAAATCTTTATAGTGAACATTTCCAGGCCAAATAATGGTGACAGGAAAAGGATATAAAGCCTATTTGCAGCCAGGCCTGGTGACACAAGTCTGTAGTCCCCAGCTATCCAGGAGGCTGAGGCGGGAGGTTCACAAGCTCAAGGCCTGACTAGATTATGGAGTGAATTGATGGCCAGCATGGGCAACTTAGTGAGACCTTGGCTCAAAAATAAAAAGTAGGGGCAGGTGAAAGGCCTTGTCACATATAGGCACTTGCCACTGAGCCTGCGGATCTGAGTTCGATCCGAAGGGCCCACATGATGGAGGGGGCACCAAGCTGCTCCCTGATTCCATACTCATTGCCCTTGTACTACAAAACCAAACAAAACTCCCTCTTGGTGGTGGACTCTTAATTCACAGCTATGCCAGCTCTGGGGTCTTTTCCCTACCCCTTCACTCCCTGGTCTGGGGATTGAATTTAGGGACTCTCTCATGCCATAGACAAGCACGCTACACCTCTAGGCTGTTTTGTTTTTGAGAAAGGGTCTCACTTTGTGCCTAAGACGGGCCTTGAACTCGCAAGTTCAGGCCCATCCCCTCCGCTGGAATTAACGTGTTGATGCCACAGTGCCCATCATCACATCTTGAGTTCCCAAGGGACTCCCGGCTCAGAAAATTTTTCTACCTGGCTGCAGTAGGGTCTGTTTAACCTCCGAATTCTCCCGTATCGGGTCCAGCAGGTCCCACTCTTTACCACTTAAAGGCCTGGTCCCTTTCTTCACTTGAGTGCTACCGCCCAGTGTGGAGCCCGAGCCTCGGGTTAGCCGGGCCTCCCGCTGGCCAGTCCAAGGTCTTGGTATCTCTGAGAAGCCAGGCGCTGCTGCACTGGTTAGCTCTAGGCAGGTGAGACCCGCATTGCCCTTTCTTCATGACCACCTCTTGCTTCCACCTCCTCAGCCTTGCCATTGTCGTAGATTCCTCAGTGAGGCGAGTGGAGCAGGGCTCTGACCGTTCTACAGATGGTAAAGCTGAGGCCCAGGAGGGGAAGTGTCTTGCCCATTGGTTTGGCACGGGTCCCAGCCAGTTACTCATATACCCACAGGGCTGGGGGTGAGTCATGGTGGCCCAGGTGATGGGAAGGAAACACACAAACATGAGCAAGTGGGAAGGGCAGACTAGGGAGAGGGTGGAGGACTGCCTGGGGCTCCCAGTATGAGTTCCCACACACCAGCCCCCTTGGGCTTACTGGCCAGGTGCACCTCTGACTGTGCCCAACATGTTCCCTGGGCTTTGCATCAGCTCTGGGAGCGCTGCCAACTTCTTTGACAGATGAAGAAACTGAGGCCCATGGTCACAAGCCAAGCTGTGGCCAAGGCCGTGGTCTGGACTAAAATTCAGAGCTCCTCTTTCTTTGCTAGGGGCTCTCAACTAGGTTCCAGGTCCCCCCTACCTCCCCACATCCCACATCCCCAGGTCAGAAGACTGGCACAATGTGGGAAGACTGAGGGCAGGAGGCAACAGGCAGTTCCTTACCCCCATAGATGAGCTGGAGGGTGGTTGGTTTTCTGCTTCTATGGCAAACACCTGGAGTCTCAGCTGTCTACCACTCTCTCTTACTCTTTGGCTAGCCTCGACAGGGTCCATCTGGCTTCCTCTAGGACACCTTTGCTGGCTCTTGCTTGGGCGGTGGTGGTGCTTATCAAGTCCCTCTGCTAGAACGTGCCTTCCCACTTTGCCTTGGACTACCTTCTTGTTCCTCCCCAGACCCACCTGTCCCCTTCTGAGCCAGAGTTGATACCTGTAAAGTGGTTGTGTTAGGATTAGAACCCACCCCAGCATGCTTCTAGAAGCTTCTATGTTGTCAGTCTAAGCATGTGCACTTATGATTTAAAATGTTTTGGTGCCTTGCCAGTCACATGGTATGATCCTGGAAGCCTCTCACTTCCACTCCCCATGTGGCCTTCAGTGTGTTCCATCTGACCTACCTGGAGCTGCTCAGTAGGAGAACCTGGAGACCAAAGGCTCCCTGCCCTGAGCCCCTGTTCTCCCCATGGCAGGGCGTCAAATTCCTGTCAGATCTCCTCCTTCCCCTGCCAGGATCAGTATGGCATAGCCTTCCTCCACAGGTTGAACCAGAACTCTGGCCTCTTTGTGGAACTCAAATCCTTAGTGTCCTGAGCCTGGGCTCCAGGCTCATACCAGCACGCCTTAAACCGGAAGAAGGGGTGAGGGTATTGACTCAGCCGGATGCTTCATCTGCTCACACTAAAGTCATCTCTGGAGCCAGGAGAAGCCACTCTACAGCCTGGGGGAGTCAGGCAGACTGCTGAAAATTTTCTTGAGCCTCAGAAGCAGGCTGGGCAGAGAGGGAAAGGGGCCCCTGCCCTGAAGTACCCCCTTTCCATCCTTCCCTCCTCTATGAAAGCCCCTGGCTAGAGGCAGCACTTCCATGAGCCCACCCTGAACGCGTCAGGAAGCATAGCTTTGGAAGGCAGGGTATTTAGCTGCCTGCTACTGTTCACCATGGCATCCTTGTCCTCTGGCACTAAGCTTCTTGTCCTTTTATGGCTGCCTTAGCCAGGAAGAGCCTAGGGTACCTATGGGTTGGGCTCTGCTAACTCCCCTAACTCAACTGTGAAAAGTCATGATGGAGTTGGGGTCCCCGGTTCTGTCTCCCCAGACATGCCGATGGTTTTTGAACTAGGAAAGCTGGAGTAAAAAGATTCTTGACAATCAAGCCAGTCCCACCTTTGAAGCTGGGAGGGTGGAGCAGGCCAGGAATTCCCAGGGCACCTGGCCTGGGCTGGCGGATGTGCCAGGGGCCTGGGCTGGGCTTGCCTTGGGTGGGCAGGTCTCTCAGTAACTGCTAGGCCTAATTGCCTCATTAGCATCTGCCTGTCGCCTGGGCCTGTCTGTTCCCCTCCCTATCAGCCTACACAGCCCTGTTTTTCAGGAATCCCTCCTATGAGGCATTGATGGTGACAATGACAGTGACCACGATGATGCCAGGGAAATGGCCTGGAAACCACCTGGCCTGGCCAGACACGGTGCTGGCTTGAGGTCCCTGTCCCAGGTCTCACACTCAGTACATCTCATATAGGCTGGGCTATCCTGGAGCTAGACTGCCTGTCCCCAGGTTGGTGGCACCAGGAAACAGATTGGGGATGCCCCTATCTGGCTTGGCTGTGCCCAGTCTTACTCCTACCACACCAGCAAGTGTCCCAAGGAAGGTCCCCCTCCACCCCATGAAGCACACAAAATGTTGTGGAAGGGTGCAGAGATTCAGTGAACTTGGACTCTGTTCTCTAATGTGAGGACAGGATGGGCAAGAGGCTAACTTTGCTGGGAGCCACCCTGTCTTCCTCCTGGCACCCAGCTATAGCTCATGAAAAGACTAAGGGGCAGGCGTAGTGGCATACACCTTTAATCCCAGCACTCGGGAGCCAGAGGCAGGCGGATCTCTGATCTCTGAGTTCAAGGATAGCCTGGTCTACATAGCGAGACCCTGTCTCCCCAAAAAAAGTAAAAATAAAAAAGAGAAAGAAGAAAGAGAGAGAGAGAGAGAGAGAGAGAGGGGGGCAGGGAGGGAGGGAGGGAGGAAGGAAGGAAGGAAGGAAAGAAAGAAGGAAGGAAGAAAGGAAACACCAAAACCAAAGCTATTGTTCTGACTCTTCTCTCCAGGCAGGATGACGTTGTGTCTGAACCCTAGGGCAGGGGAAAGGGCCCTAGGGAGGTGTTTGGCGATAGCTGGAGCACTCAGTAGAGATTCTGGAGCAGCATTCAGTCCAGAGCCACTGTCCCAGCGCAGTAACTCAGGTTGAGAAGCGGTTGGTCTCCCCAGGGCCCAACCTCTGCCCGGATGTGGGACTTTCGGGCAGCCCCCAAGAGCGACATGAAGACCTGGAGAGCTGAGAAGACAGCTGTGCTGTAGCTTTGGGTAGCTCCAGGCAGGGCTCCAGCCCTTGACTCTGCATCTCTCCGTTTGCCTAGCTAACTCCCAGAGGGAAGCCTGGCAGGTTCTTAGCCAGAGATACTGGGGAAGTGCCTCTGTGGCCAAGGGGGCTGGCTGAGCATAGACACTGCTTTGTCCTCAAGCCCTATAGGTAGCAGTAGTAGTCTCGGCCTGATCCAGCTGTGTCAGACAAGGTCAAGTACAGATACCTGTCAGGCCCTATCCTGTGACTTCAGGATAGGATACGGATGACATGGGATGGGGTGAAACTGGAAATCCCAAGAGAGCTGGTTCCAGCCCCACTCTCCCCCAACTTGTTCTTTCTCTGGAAGTGGGTTGTGGGATGCCATTCAAGCCCTCTATGAGGCAGGAAAGGCAAATGTATGTGTGTGTGCGACAGGCTTAGCCTTCCCCTGCTCATCCCTCATTGTGTTCTGACAGGAGAGAGGGCACAGGCTAGTGGAGGACCCTAGTGGAGAGGCCTCTGGAGCAGAGTGCCAGGAGGGTGTGGTACACCTGTGCCAGCACGTAGCTGGCCAGAGGCTGGCCCCAACCGGGTGGGAAGCAGAGACAAAGGAGCTCTTTTGAACCTTGAGCCAGTGGCTGCCCCATCCCCAGGCTGATATTGCCGTGGGGTGGCAGTGTGGACACTCCCAACACCTTGGGCCTGCCCGTGCAGGTCTCATGGCATGGGAAAGGCCCTGCCTGACAGCCCGGGCCTCAGTACCTATGCTGTTCCACCCACTTGCCTGCTCTCCCATGAGGAAGGAAGATCAGGTGGGGAGTCACCAGGACCCAGGCCTGACTCAAGCATCCTTCTTCTTCTAGTCTTGGCCATAGTAGCGCCTCCTCCCTCCACCCCCCACCCTCCCCACAATGGGCTTCTGCTCCCTTCTTAGCTGTCACCACTTCCTAAGAGCCAGAGGAAAATTACTGTTCAGATCCATGGGGGGGTCTTTCTTATTAGGGCCCCCCTAACTGTCTTACCTATCGTATTTTCCGGAACGGGTTCCGAAGAGCTCCAGGTCCCCTAGGTACACCTCCACACAAAGGGTCGTGTGGTCACACCTCTGGAAATGACTCCACTGTAGAGGAATGCATTGAAGGCTCTGACACATCCTGCTGGAGGCTTCCAGCTATACTATCATCCTGGCACTTCCCAAACTTTGCTGATCAGAGTAATCGGCACCAGATTTTTCTGCATAGCCTCTGTGGAGTAGGGCTCGCAGGAGAATGAGGCTGTATGTTGCTTGGTGGCTATTTGACATAGAACTGTACCTTCTCATTTTTCAGATGGGAAGCTGAAAGTCATCAAGTTAGTGGCTCAGAACCTCCAAAGTCTGCCCCAGGGACCCCAGGTTTTGCCTTTCACACTGGTCCAGTTACCCATTGGGATCAGAGCTCCCGACCCAGCAACTTGGGAAGCTGGGGTGCTTTAAGGGAGAGAAAAGGAAGAGCCAAGATGGCCTGGCTGTACTTCCTTTCAGCTGCACAGCTGACTTTTGGTCATGGCCAGTTCTTTGTGGTCTCATCTTAGAGCTACTCAGGGCCAGACAGAGATGAGGTGGGATGAGCTTGGGGAAGCTGGACGGAGTACCCTCCTCAAGCCCGGGCCAGAGTTGGGTTACTAGCCCTCTCTGGGTCTCTTAATTAGTTCCACACGGAGTAGATGGCTGAGCAAGGAAACGGGAAGGGGCTGGGGAGGGGGAGAGGGGCCTGGGAAGGGATTGGAAACATGTGGCTGTGGAGGAAGCCAAAGCAGGCTCCGTCCCCAGAAGCTCTGCTGCATCCCAGATTGGCAGACAGACTCCCAGGCCCCTGCAGGAGGCCCCAGGCCAGTGGTCAAATGGGGGCGGTGCAAGAGGCCCCTAGGAGGCTGCTCTTTTCTCTCAGACGGAAAAAGCCCCACTCCTAGCTCTGCTTGTTTAGGGTGTGAGTGGGGGTATCAGACCTGGTGAGCAGGCGAGGACGGGGACAGAAGCCTCCTCACTTCCGGTGACTAGTGACTGTGTTCTCTCAGCCTGCTGGTCTGAGGAGCTAACCACCACCCTGAACCCCACCTTGGCTTTTTCAGCTCCTGCATGGGGAGGCCTGGCACATAGGGTTGTGTGGAGGCTCCTGGCTTGGCCTGGTGGTTGGAAGTCCCATTGGGAAAAGGCCATGCTAGTATGCAGTAGGTGGTAGAGTCCAGTAAAAGATGTGTGGCAGCTGGGCAAAGCAGCGTGAAGGCATCATGGGGCACAATGGAACCCTCCCTGGAATGTTGGCTGAGCCTCAGTGAGCATAGATAGTCAACGGAGGCTGAGCTGGCTGGCTGGCATGGGGACCCCATGAATACAGGCCCAACTCTTGGGTTCCTGTCTACTCCCTGGGCCGTGGCTCTTATTTCACTGGAGAAAATCCAGCTCTTAGAACTGTGTGTGAATTGTCCCAGCAAGTCTTCCAGCGGCCCACAAAGCTGCTCCTGGTGTCACCCGATGCTAGCAGTATAAAGGCTGAGACTTGGAGGCGAAGTCCTGCATTCCTGGCTCCAGCAACAGTGTATGCAAAGGCCCTGGGACTGGCGGGGATAGGAACGAGGGGCCCACTTGGCCTGTCTTTGGAGGAGGCCGAGCAGGAGTGCCATGAGCTGTCTTACAATCTCTCTGTTATTTACTGTCTTGTAGCTTGACCCTTTGGCAGCTTGGGCACTGGGCTGAGAACCAATGGGGTAGTCTGGGCAGGTGCGGGAGATAAGGTTGGAAAGGCCTTGACTCCTTTTGCCAGGCTTGCTGTTGATCTGCAGGAGGGCTGAACAGGCTCATGCTCTTGGGGAGGCTGGTGATTCTCATCTGGCATTCCTGCCTGAGGCTTCCCCTCCCACCAGAGGGGTCTATGGAACTGTGTCTCCTTCAAATCACAGGCATTGGTTCTCAACAGGAGACTAGACACTTCTCAAAGGGCTGGGAGCATCCTTGTGGGATCCCAGGACTGACCTTATTCTAGGTGCATCCCAACTCCTTGGGGGAGATGGTCACAACCCACATTCCAGGGGCAGCCTCAGAACAGAGGGCAGTCTCCCAGCTCCTGCCGGAGTCCACAGCAGCCAGGTTTCTGGGACAGAAAGTACCTTGTTTCCAGTGAGCAGGCATAGGTGTGGGCACATGTGAGCTGCTGCCTGAGAGGCAGGGGTGCTAACTACAATGCTTTTCAGCTCCAGGTTTCTGAGATTAGCCTGCAGCAGCAGTCATGGGGAAAAGATGCTGAGCCCTGAGCAGGGCTGGGAGAGATGAACTGAGCAGGCCCTGAGTGCAGGATCCCAGTCCATCCTCGGCTGGGGTCACTGTCAGTGTGGAGGTGGGCTGGGTTACAGCAGCAGTTTCTTGAAGAGCATGGTTGTTCTAGAGAGATCTGCCAAATCCCAGCAAGGCCCTAGGCCAAGACCTTGTGGAGGGCAGAGGGTTATGAGAGGCAGGGGAGCAGAGCATTAAGAAGCAAGGACACCATCCTGCTAGGGCTAGCCCTGAGATCAAGGGAAGACACAGGCCTGGGGAAACATGAGCCCGGGAGCTTAGGGACATCTAAGTCACGAAGTGCAGATGCCCATTTGGAAGGTGGACATGGATGGGGTGTTGGTGAGTGTGGCTTCGTGACACTGACCTGTGGGCCCAGACTCGGCCCACAGGGGACCCACCACACAATCTAAAGGACCCCTTTCCAGTAACACAGCTGTATCTGAAAGAGAGAAGCGGAGGAGGTTGAGAACAGGAAGTAGCAGGAAAGCCGGCTTCCTCCCTTCCTCCTAGTGAACAGACTTCTCCAGGCAGTAGGAGTGGGAGGGGTGGGCTTGGGGGAGGGGCGGGGGTTCTTCCATAACTGACTGCAGGCCATGGACTGGTGGCCTCACCTTACTGAAAACACCTACCCTTGCTCTGTTAAATAGGTTCTCTGGAGAGTGTTTCCACTCGCAGGAGGGGCTGGCTCCCCAGGCTTCCTAGCAGCTAGGAGGCAGCAGGCACTCTGGGCTTGCCTCAAGGCCCATCCCCAGCTTAGCCGTGAGTGCCCCACATCCTGGGACAAAAGGGAACGTGAAGCTTCTCGAGGGGCCCTTCCTTAGTGTGGTGGAAGGAAGCCCACAGTGCTCACGGTGCCCTGGCTGGGGTGGGTTAGTCTCCTCTCCCCTTGCCCAAGCAGCAATGTCACAGGGAGTGAAATTACGCCCTGGGTCAATGACACTGCCACCAGCCTGACACAGCTCCCTCAGCAAACTTAGTTCTCTTCAGAAGTCCAGGGTGGGGTGAGGCAGGGGGAGTGGGGCTGTTTGGTGAGAAGCTGCCTCTGTAGCACTGGTCCCCCTTAGATGGCTGGGGCCATCAAAGGCCTAACTTGAGCAAATCATTAGGAAGAGGAGGTTAATGACAGGGAGCTGGGGTGGCTGGGTAAGGGTTACAACACACATTGGCCTGCTCAGCGGGCTGGGTTTCCTGGATTCTGGGTAATCACAATATCCACCCCCAAACCTGTAATAGCCCTAGTGGTGGCAGAAGAAGTGGCTTTCGAGAGAGTTTTTATCTCCTCACACTCCCAACTTCCTTCTTGCCCCTGGAGATGCCTGTGGCAGGAGCTACTGGACTAAGAAATGAAGGCCATCTGGAATCTGAGCCAGAGAGACCCTGGGACCACGAGTCCCCTATTGATATGTAGAGCCAAGTACCAGGGAAGAGACCTGGCTGTAGGCCAATAGATAGTCATCTATTGTCCATATTTGCACTGAGTATTGTACAGAGACCAGAAAATATGAGGGGGTGTACAGAGACCAGAAAATATGAGGGGGGCTTCCCTCCCTCCCTCCCTCCCTCCCTCCCTCCAGTTCCTTTCTTTCTTTCTTGAAACAGGGTTTCTCTGTGCAGTCCTGGTTATCCTGGAACTCAGAGATCCACCTGCCTCTGTTTCCCAAGTGCTGGGATTAAAGGTGTGTGTCACCACTGCCCAGCTGAGGGGGTCTTTTCAAGGATGTTTGGGTGAAAGCATCACCACAGCCCCTGACACCCATCCTTGGAGCAGGAAGCTTCATTTCAACTCTCCCCTGGGAGTCGCCTTGACCCAGACTCCACCTCCGGGAAAGCCTGCCAAGCAGTAACCCCAGGGAGGGTCAAAAAAGCCCACCAAGCAGTGAACCACTCCCACAGGCTATTTAGGCTGCTGCCCATGGTCTCTGGGTTTTGCATGGTCGCTCCCTCTCCACCACCTCCCCCGCCATGCTTTCCAGCCCATCCGGGAGCACTGCATTAATTAAACATGGGTATCTTTTATTCGGTCTAGTTTGGTCTAATTGGAATTTGCATTGTCAGAAAGGCTTGTCTTAAGAAATATACCTAATATATGGAGGTTTCCACTGAGGGGGTCCATTTTTCCCGTAGGCCCAGCATCGCGTGCTGGGAAAACACCCTTCTTCCTGCTAGGCTAAGATGGGCTTCATCTCAGTGAGTTCCCCCTTTGGAGTACATGGCCTGTAGGGTGGGGGCGGCATTAATGCTTATTTTTGTAGATTTTCAGGCTTTCCAATGAAGTCATGGCCATGCCGGTAGTCCAACCCACAAGGCGAGCCAGGGGCCTCACTGAGATGAGACTTGGGTGTTTGGAGATGTCTGCCACTCATTTCTCCTAAACCCCCATTTTTGACTCAAGAGCCCTGTTCGGTGGACACATTGTGACCGGCTTGAGTCCCAATAGGCATAGACTTCTAAATGGCTTCTTGTGATTCAAAGTCGAATCCTCAAACGCCCTTGGGCTGCCTTTTACAAAAATCCTTTTAAGTTGGGGCTATCTAACATAGAAGCAAACAAGGCTCCAAAAGCCCATGGTTTCTAAAGGCATGTTCCTGCCCCCGCTCCCCTCCCCTGCCCTTCTCTCTAGCTATTTGCCGTTTGTCTCACTCTGGGATTTTGTTGTTTTGTGTGTGTGTTTTTGAGACAGGGTTTCTCTGTGTAGTTTAGGAGTCTGTCCTGGAACTAGCTCTTGTAGACCAGGTTGGCCTTGAACTCACAGAGATTCACCTGCCTCTGCCTCCAGAGTACTAGGATTAAAGGTGTGTGCCACCACTGCCTGGCAACTCTAGGATACTTTTAAACAAATCTGTTTCCCCCTGTCCTTCTACTCTCCTGGCTTCTGCCACCTAACTACACCGGGATTTTAAGTTGGTCAGCTGACATAGGTTTCTACAAGTGTTTATTTGTCTGTTAGAATAATGTGGCCACAGTATGTCTGTGTGAATATATGGGTGTGTTTTCATAGTTTGCTTGGTTTAAGTTTTTGTGTGCATGTGTGCTCATTTTAAGATCAGTAAAATTTATAACTCCAGACTAAAATAGCTCTGGAAAAATACAAACCTCCATTATGACCTCTCTGACATTTTGGGTAAGAGTACTCACATGTGCTAGTATTCCTTTTTTGGATTTTTGAGACAGGGTTTCTCTGTAGCTTTTGGTGCCTGTCCTGGAACTAGCTCTTGTAGACCAGGCTGGCCTCGAGCTCACAGAGATCTGCCTGCCTCTGCCTCCAGAGTACTAGGATCAAAGGTGTGCCCCACCACCACCTGGCTGTGCTAGTATTCTTTGACTTATTAAAATATTCCTTTCAATCTTCTTACATTTACTTACATTTACTGTAACTAATTGGATAAAATGCATGTCTAAATTTAGCTTATATGCCCAGTTTAAATATAACAGGTAATGGTTCCCAATTCTTAAGTGCCCTTACAGATCTGAGAGTATGGCATTTAACACAAGAGCTTCTAACAGAGCCATGCCAGCTCTTGCAGCATCCTTTAGCTCCTCAAAAAGATGCGTGGTTACAGAAGACCTTCCACCTCCAGGCCTGCCTTTGGGTTTGGCAAAGCCACCCACACAGCAAAAAGCATCCAAAGTCTGGAGCCACCAGCTGAACTTTTGGAGGGCTGCTTTTGTGTTTGACAGCAAGAAGGAGTGGGTAGGAGCAGAGCAGCTATAGAGTAGGGTTGATAGTATCATTTGGGGAGATAAATACTGCAAGAAAGGCCCAATTACATGACCTCCAACCTTGTAAGCCATCCAAGTCCACCAAGGACCCCTGTGTTGGACCTCCTAGCACTCCAGAGAGCTGTCCAGCTCAGGGAGCCTGTAAGTCTTCACAGGTGTAGGGGTGGCAAGGGGCCTGTAGATCCCCTCCCCAACCAGGTACAACTTGGGTCCTCAGGTTCTTGGAGCAGGGAAGTTTTGAATTGGGACTTGTGGGAGAAGAAAGGACCATTTTGGGGAGAACTTTAGTCCTTCAAAAGTCTGTCCTGGGCATGGGAGGAAAGACCATCATGATCAAGACCATTCGAAGAGCTATGTACATAGACTGGGGAAGCCCAGTGGTAGAATGTACGTCTACTGAGAATTGCACTTTCCCTAATCCCTGCAGCTCCACTAAGGGAGGTGTGTGTGGGCTGTAGAAACATCCCAGGAAGGCCACTCTCCATCACTGTCTCCATCACTTTAACAAACTACTTGGCAAAAGCAACTTCAGGAAGGAAAGGTTTATTTGGCTCATGGTCTGTCATGGTAGTGAAGTCATGGCAGCTTGAACTTGAAGCAGTTGGTCACCTTGGACCCACAGTCGGGTAGCAGAAGGGGATAAATGCCCATTCTTGGCTTCCATCTCTACCTAGTTTTGGAGACAAGGTCTCACTGTAAGACCAGGCTCAAACTCAGAGATCTGCCTGCCTTTGCCTCCTGAGCACTGGGATTAGAGGCATAGCCACACTTGGTCTGCCTCTAAAGGAGCCCATGCTGGGTGGCAGAACCAGCGCGGGAGGGGATGACAAGGCTGGCCTCACAGGAGCACCCTTTCAGTTGGCAGCCAGCTAAGACTCATGGAGTGGGGTGCTCATTACCTCCGGAGGCAGCGGAGGGGCTTTCCTGCCAGTGCAGGCTACCAGGCTCCTGGTACCATGTCAGGCTCTCAGGGAACCCTGACAACAGGCTCTGCCATCTAGTGGGACTGGACAAAGTGACAGGTTCCCTTGAGCCACTACTCTGCACTGGGCAGGGTGCAGCACTTAGAGGAACGAGGTCACTGCTTTAAAATTCCTTAACAATCAGAGCCTCAGATAGGTGAGACCGCAGTATTGAGGGTACAACTAACTGGGGGTGGGCAGGACCAAGGTGTGACCCTGGAATTCAGCTCTCTGCACCTAGCACAAGCTGGAGGAGGCAACCTCCCACCCTAGTGGTTTATCAGACATCAACACAGGCTGGCCCTCTTGCAGCCTGCACTCTTAGACATTCAGGCTCTACCTCTCCTGGGAGCAGTGACCTTGCTAACTAGCCAGTCCTGACAGCTTTGGTGTATGTGTTGTGTGTGTGTGTGGGGGTTCTAGCACTGCATCCACCCTCAGGGCTGGGCAGTATGTTAGGGACAAGTACCTCCCTTGTTGGCTAAACCCCAAGATGCTGAAGGCACAGCAATGCAGACATGGAAAGTACACTGGCTTTTCCAGTCCAGATGTGGAGGAAGGACCCCTGGAAACCCTCATGAATGAATGGAAACAGGGTGCTTGGGTCTCCAAATCCCTGCAAAAGCAGAGGTGGGTAGTCCACAGGGTGTTGGCTACCCTTGCACTCCAGCACCCCTGAACAGCTGCAAAAGAGGGTGTCTTAGTCTCAGAAACAATGCTTCAAGCACCCCACCCCTCATTGTCCCTTTGTGGGCCCTGGGACAGGAGGACTGTAACCAGTGTTACCTAGAACAAGCCATTCCTGCAGCAAGATCAGTCAAATTAGTTTTAATTTTCAGATTCCTTTGTTCTCATGCATGTAGACAGGAAGGAGCCACAGGCCCTGGTGAAAACATGTGGTGACAGAAACGACAGCCTTTGCAAGGGCCCTACCCATTCCGCCAAGCTTGTTCCTGAGCAAACTTGACTCAGATGGCCCACTGGGGGCTTTCTTTTTTTGCACACGGNCGGGGGGGGGGTCGTTTGGAGAGAAAATTCTTGGCTCGTCCAAGCAATGAGTTGTCAGCTTAGGAGTCAGTCAAGGGACCGACAGTGAGCTGAATGAGAACTCAGCATGGCTCTCTAGACAGCATGCCACCATCTCAGGACTCTGAAGAAGTACACAGTTCAGTGGCCCCTTTTTATTAAACTGAGTGTGGTCATCTCAGTTGGGTCTCAAGTCTCCCTTCTGTGTGGCTCTGCCCACTGGGAGCTTCCCATGGCCAGGTGGGGAGGCTCCAGGTACTAACAGCACTTGGGGATGGGGGAGCAGGAGCACCCAATCCCAGACTGGGTACAGATGTGGCTCCCTCAGGGCCGAATCCCTTTATTTATTTACTCAAGTCCCCGTACAAATCTCTGGCCTGCTGTCCTAATCGACTGAGCTCCTGATTCTTGCTCCCTGATCACGACGGCGTTCTCTGCATTATTAGCTGCTGGTTCTCCAGACACTGCTTCAGCTTGTCTTCTGCCAGAGTCAACCGCTGTTCCAGGATGGACACCGTCTGCAGAATAAAAGGTGTCAGGCTCAGGATGGAGGGCTCACCTTGCTGCCCTAATAGATAAGCCATCAGCCTACTATCCAAATGCCAGGTACCTCCCTTCCCACCAGGCCCTGCCTGGCCTTTCTGTGCGCATCTCTGGAGTTTGTGGGAAGGAAGAGATGCCTTGAGGGGAAGCTCTCAACAGTTCTCAGTCATTCCCCCAAGACAACCAGGGCAGGAGGAATTTTGACCCCTAGTCTGGGCCACGCTCTGTACAACACCAGAAACCATCGACCACCTCTATCTGGGAAAGAAGCTGCCCCAGGACAAGGCCTTCCCCTCTGTGTTGAGGGCACTCTTCCTAAGGTGGGAGGGTCCTATGAGGGCAGAGTGAGATAGCGCCACCTGGGGGTGAGGGTGATCCCTGGCAAGTGATTGATGATCCACTTACTTTCACACAACCAGCACAAAGGCTGCCTATGGATCCAGTCTCCTGAGGCTGCCTTTACTTAATGGACCAAGACCAGTCTTGCAGACAGGGCTCCCACAAAGGTGGAGAAAACCTGTCTACTCCCTCTGGTTTTGGGCGGTGTCAGTAGTGGGCAGCTGCATACTTCTCAAAGGGGCTACCCATCCCAGCTTGCCCCACCAGTCATGCCTACCCTAACACTTCCTAGGCTGATCCATGCTCAGCTGGTCGTTTCATTTCCACCATTGAGGGCCGCCGAGGGCCTACTGCATACATGAAGGCCACACCAGCCACTGGGGATAAGGTCACTGCAGGGAAGGCCACCGTGAGCACAGCAGGCTTGATTCCTACAGGCACTAGGAAGGTCACGTAATTTCACCAGGGATGTCTCTCAAGAGACTGTCCCATTCCCCGAGGTTCCATGAAGGTTTGAGCTTTCATGCACTCGAGAAAAAGGAGACATTTTGGGAGTTTCCCTTTCTGTGCAGATGTAAATTCTCACAGCATCCTGCGTGGATGTCAGCTGTCACAGAGGGTGCGCCATCTGATGGCTGGCCAGGGATGGGAGGACAGAATCTGGAAAAATCACTACCCTACCCATGGGACATGAACTGGACCTCCAGAGGCAGAGCTAAGCTGAGGGAACTCATCATATCCCCAAGTTGGCCAGCCAGCCAGGAACGGGTCTGCTCTCGTAAAAGTGGCAGTGGAAACAGCCCCCGGCTGGCCCGAGCAGCATTCCTGGAAGTTTCCATTGGCTGCCGTGAAACTCCCTCTGCCAAAATCATTCTTCTTCCAGACCCTTTCCGACAGACAGTCGGGACTCAAGGCCACAGTGGGGGGAGCCTGGCTGGTGGCATTTCCTTTTCTGCCTGTTTTTTCCCCCCTTCCTTTAAAAATTTTAACAGGAACCCAGTTTCCAAATGCAGAGATCATAGACTTAGAAAACAAGAGCTGCTGGACCAACAGCAACATGGGGGGCTCCACTTGGTTCCCTGGGAGGGAGGCCCATACTTTATCCCAGCAGGAATGTGGGCACTAAATATGTCCATATTAGATTAAATTGAATAGAAAAGCATCCTGTTTCATAGCCAGCCCCTCACTAGTGGAGGGTGCTGGGCCCACTTGGGGGTCACTTTGTTTCTAGTTCTAAAGGGAGACTCCTCCCTTGTTTGTAGCCTTCATGTAGATACTCCAAGCTAATCTCAAACTCGTGGCAATCCTCCTGCCTCAACCTTTCCACTGCTGGGATGATAGACAAGCACACCATGCCTGGCAAGAGACACCTCAGAGTGTGCCTGTCATACCTGCATCTCCCCTAGTATTTCTCTAGCTTCACTCCCTGCCAGGCAAGCTTGAAGAGGCATGCCATCTTGTGTTTGGACTACACTGTCCAAACTGTCTGGTCTGCCCCAAGCCTGTTCTGCCAAGGGGTCAGGTGGCAGTCACCACCAGAGATAACTACCAGGCAGTTCCAAGATCCATCTGATCTTAGTGTGTTTTGAGCCTTAAAGATGAGCTTGGACAGGAGGAGCTTTCTAGATATTTGTCCATTAGATGCTGCCTGGCATCCTTGGCTTCATATTGCTCCCCTTGATGACTCTACCCTAATAAAGCACACAAGTTCATTTTCACAGAAAACAACGATCCTCACAACAGAGCTGGGTCCTGGGAACCACGTTCTTGACTTCCGCTGCAGTATCTTAGTGTGAGACTATAATTCACATTAATTCAGATTCTATACCATCCCAGAAAAATTCTATTTTTTCTTTCTTTTTCCTTTGTTTTCAGACAAGGGCTCCTATGGTCCAGGCTGGCTTTGAACACACTATAAAGCTGAGCATGGCCTTGAACTTTTTTCCTGCCTTCCCCTCTTAGTGCTAGGATCATAGGCATACATGAGTCGCTAAGCCCAATTAAAATGCCCAGTTTGGTGCTAGGTATCAAACCACGGGCTTTGTGCATGCTAGATACATGCCCTCTACCAACTCAGCACATCTCCAGAGCACAATGTGCTGTTCTTCCACAAAGAAGAGGGCTTTTCCAGCAATGGAATGCCCCACAAGGGCATCTGAGTAGCAGGGTTAGACATGCTCAGCCTGATGATGCGGCTAAGCAAGGCCCTGGCAGGGTCTGGTTCCACTCCATCACTGCAGTGCAGGATGCATAGGCTGCCACTGTGGCAGGACCTGGGGGGGCGGGGAGGAAAGATTGCATCTGGGGTGGCATGTAAGACATCTGGGACATCCCTGGTGAAGGACTAACCTTAGGCCACTTTATGTGGCCTTTTCACAGTGACTTTTACCTGTGACAAGCACATGTCTACAGCAGTGTCAATCACTCAGAGGCTCAGTGAATATGTACTGCCTCAGTGTCCAGAGGACAAGAGCAGCCGCTGTTCCCTTTTTCTGCCCAGCGCCCACGCAGGGGAGCTCAGGGTGAGCTAGCTGCTCACCTCATTTCAATCCCTTGGGTCCTACCTTGGGGATTCTCCTGTCACAGAGGGTCTGGTCTGGCTGGGCAACAAAGCCATACCTTATCCTTAAAGTGTGAGTGGGGCATTTTAAAGGCAATACCTGTGATATTAGGAGCCCACGCCACAGCCCCCCAGCTTTGATTTTCTTCTCGACAAAGGCAGACGAGAACTAGCTTTCCAGCCTTCCCAGTGTCTCTCAACTTGCTCTGGCCAGAAGCAGAGCCCTAGCCCAGTCCCTCAGAGGGAGCTGTGTCAGATCAGGTGACAAGGGCGCCAGAGTGGGAGAGTGCCTGACACAACAACTTCCGGCCCAATGTCTAAACACCATCAGTCCAAAGACCTTGCTCAGGACCACCCAGCAGCCCTGTCATACACCTCAGAACACTGAGGCACACTTTCCAGATCACAAGAGTCCCTTCCCCCAACCCCAGGCAAAAGATCTTTTATTTGCTTAAACACTTTGGTCTGGAATTACGGCGGAAGTCATAAAAGCAAGGAAAGATAAATGTTGGGGTGGTGAGATGGCTGCCCAGGTAAAAGCTCTTGCCACAAAAGGCTGCCATTCTGAACCTGATCCTCAGAATCAAATGCCCAGAGTTGTCCTCTGACCTTTACACATGCTGTGGTGTGCTTGTGTGTGTGTGTGTGGCATCATACATACAGACACAATTCTTTTTTTAAAGGAGCCGAGTGATGGTGATGTACACCTTTAATCCTAGCACTTGGGAGACAGAGGCAGGTAGATCTCTGTGAGTTTGAAGCCAGTCTGGTCTACAGAACAAGTTTTCCAGGACAGCCAGGGCCACACAAAGGACGATCTTATCGTCCGTGGGCAAACAGGTGCCCACTGGGTTAAGAAGGCAAATGGAAAGCTTTACACTGGTCAGGGGTTGTGCGGAGGCAGGGCAGGCAGGAGTTGAGGGAACTCACTGGCAAGAGAGACAACCATGGGAGGCTACAGAGCACTGCAGACCAAGGAGACAGGGCCTCAGGTCCCACAGCCCCCTGCAATGCTTTATCTTCACCTCAGAGCAGCAGGAAAGGGCTGGGAGACACTGGCTGCTACCTAGGAACAGTCTGAAAGGGTGCTGCATAGCTGTGGGGAGGCAAGGTGGAGTCAAGGATGGGATGCGGGGGCTCAGACAGCAGAAAGGGAAGCCCTAGAGGAAAGGTGACAAAATTAGACAGTGCTCTGAAGGGTGAGGCAAGACTCAGGTTAGCGGAGAAGAGAGCCCACGAGAGCGTGTGAGGCCTGCAGTGGTCTGAGAAGTGGTACAGAGGGCTGCAGCGTAAGTGTTTCTGAGGAGGGGAGGGCAGAGAATCCACAAGCCCCTGGTGTAGGAAAGGAGAATCCAGTCTAGCAGGGCCAAGGACCCTGTCAAGTATGACTCATCCTGGGCTTCTGGAGGAAAATCCTCCTAGGATTGGCTCAACATTGTATTCTATTTCCATTCTGATTTTCCTGCAAGGGGAGGGGAGACAGTGATGTCTCTGGCTAGGGCCATGGGGTAAGTGCGTCTTCTCTCACAGTTCAAGGAGAGTAAACATTTACGTGACACCATGAAGGGCTTTCTAAACAGTATAAAAGGAACCAACTTTAAAGTGACAGCCTTCATGTTTAGTCCCCCAAGAACTATAGCAATTCTCAAAACAGCTGAACCAAACGCCAAGTCTGAGGTGTGGCACCTGGGCTCCCCACCCCAAGTGTCAAAGGAACACAGCACCAGGGCCGTTCTCACAGATGCCTTTCTGTACCAGCAGTAGTTATGGGGCATTTGCTGAAGGCCTGCTAGGATCCCAAACAGCTGAATCCAGCTCCTGCATTGTCCTCAACAGGACTACCAGCCCATACTGGCCATATCAGATGCCCTGGACGGGACTGAACCTGAACTCGGGTATCTGTTGGCCTGAGGCGGCTGAGGAGACAGTCTTGGCTTCTCTGACTGGTGTGACTGGGATTCAGGTATGTGAGAGAACCACAGGAAGCCAGGGCAAGTTTACAGGGCCTCGCGGGGGCCACAGAGCACTCACAGGCTCTGCGTATTCCAGAGAAGAGTTCTCTGAGTATTGTAAGGAGGTGAGAAAGTCCAGGACCCCTCAAAAAAGGTGAAAAGTGGAAAAAGGTCAGTTACAACTTGCCTGGTTGCCACAGCTCGGAGCGGCACAGAGACCATGACAGCCACATACTCTCTCCCTGGTTCACTGTCCATTCTTCCATCTCCTGCTGGCCATCTCCTGCCCAGTCTATCTCCTCACCCCTGACCTCCCCTCCTGTAATCTCACTGGCCTCTTTCCCTCTCTGGCCTGGTTTTCTCTTGAGGTGGGAGTACCCCACATCTTTCTACAACTCTTTCTTCTTAATTCTTGTTTATTTCTTCCTTTATCCTACTTTTCACGTTGTGTTTGGGAATAAGGCAAGAAAGCAGAGCATGGTGTTTGTCTGACCCACTGGGACAGTGCCCCTGACACAGCTCATCTGCACTGGGCTCAGGCCACAGCTGCCGGTGCTGGGAGGGGGGGGTGCCATCTCTGATAGAAAACTGTGGCGAAATGTTACAAGTCAGGAAGATTGTAGTGCTTCTCAAGTATAGGATGAGTGGAAGGCCAAGTGACACCTGGGAAGCTGTCAGGAGGCCAGTGTGGTTGGGGAGAAAGCAATATACAATACAAATAATGAAGTTATGCCAGCAGCAGTGGCGCACACCTTCAATCCCAGCACTAGGGAGGCAGAGGCAGGTGGATCTCTGTAAGTTCGAGGCCAACCTGGTCTACAGTGCGAGTTCCAGGACAGCCAATGCTACACAGAAAAACCCTGTCTTGAACCACGCCCCCCCAAAGAAAGAAGTTAGAATAGGGGTCCCAGCGCCTGCAGCCTGAAAGGAAATGGAAGGAGTATGCCTCCACTTCCTGCTGCTGTGTCACTGAAACACAGGTCTTAACAGGTACTATCAGAAAGACGATGTGGTGCTGTGACCATTGTGCAGGCTGATGGTTGCTGAGTGAACTCTGGGCAAAGACCTAGCCACTCAGTCCCACAAGCAGAGGAGTGGATGGCACTTCAGAACACAGGGCCCGTGTTCAGAGCCACAAACCTCAGTAGCTACTCTCTCCCACAGCCACTGTCACCAGCAGCTATGCAGAAGGCCTCTCTTGTGGAAGTTGGGGCCTGAAGGACCACAGGACACTCAGAGGGTCCTTCTAACCCACTCAGGATATCAGACAGCTCCCATTACCACACACTTGCCTGGCGCCTACCACATGCAGCACAAGGGACTCTAGCTCCTGAGGGCTTCTAGACACTGCTGTGACCAGCACAAGTCTGGAAGGGCTAAGTTTTGGCAAAACTGCTCCACAATCACTGATGGTAAGTGACATCTTAGCAGGAAGGAAGAAGTGAGTTATTAGGCACCTGGCAGGCCAGCCACTGAAGCTATGCTTCTTAGACACATGGCTAGACTCTTAGAAGGGCTTCCCTTGGTTACCCTACTCTCATTTGGCTCTGAGGTCCTTCCTCCCAGCAGCTGCTGCTCACCCTGGCCAGCACACTTCCTTTTGCCCAGGTCTTATTCCAAGCAGAGCCCTGGGCCTCTGGGGAGACAGCGGATTCCAGGGAGGAGGGACTCTCCTGGGCTTGTTCCATGAGCTGGAAAGGAGGAAACATGCAATAGACAAGGTGCTAGGCCAGGTGACCAGACGGAATTGGAATGCTGACACCCAGTCACACACCTGCCAAGCCTTCTGCCTGGGTAAGAGGAGGGGTAACTAGCCTAGCAGGGAAGCCTGGGGCCTGGGACATCTTTCCTAGTCTGATGGGGCAAGACAGGGAGGAAACAGCCAGACACTCTGGCTAGGAAAAGGCAGGATTGTTGGGCGGAGGTTGTACTTGCCTGCTTTTATCATAGCAACCAAGGTAGCCAGAGCACGGCCTTTACATGAGGGCTCTGTAGACAAGGGACTATTGTCAGATTCAGGGGGCCACCTATGCACCATTGGGGTCCTTCTGCACCAGGGCACACCACATCCAGCCAGCACTGTGGACCTTCCTTGTCCTACTGTGGGGTTTAGCCCTGTCTGTTCCGACAGCCACATCTTGGCTTCCTAATGACTTCCTTTCTTAGGCCACCCTTGACTCCCATCCTTCCTGCTGCTTCTGACATATTCCTTTCCTACCCAAGACTTCAGATTCCTTGATGTGACACTCACATGGCACTTGTGGCCCTGTGTGGTAGGTAGGTCAATACTGCTTCCCAAAGACCCAGTCCAACCTCTTTCCCAGCATTCCCTCCTGGGCTTCAGTCCATGCTTGGGGTCTGCCTTCCTCCCCTTTCAGCATGCTGTGGCTGTAGAAGAGGTGTGAGCCCCTGGGAAATGTCACAGCGATTCCCACCGAGGAGCTTTGGCTTTCGCTGAGACAAAGGAACAGGCTCCAGACTGTGATGAATCTTGTTCAGATTTGAACTTGATCAGCTTGCCAACTGGCCTTGGCTAAGTTCCCTGACTCAGTTTCCTTGTATGTAAAAATGCAGCTTTCAGAGCTGCTGCAACACTCACCCACTCACAGTTCATATTTATTCACTTACTGTTGGCTGTAAATAGGGTGGGAGCACTGTGGGCAACACGATGCCCCTAGCTTTTGCCCTGGCCGAGTTCTGGGATAGTGGGGAAAGCCTGGACACAGAAGGGACTCACTGAAGTTCCAAAGACAGTATCCTGTGGTCAGCCCTGGGGGGGTGCACAGTGCTCTGCAGCTTCTTACAGCTCCCTCACAATGGAAAGCTGTTTTTAATGATTTCCAGGACTGTGGCTGATTTGGGCTCCCCAAGGAGATCTCTCTGGAGGGTCTTGGGTTCCCCAGTAACCTCCTCCTTCCCCCACCCCACAGAGGATTCAATTATTAGAGGCTAAGGGGTGCTAGCTCCTCTTGGGTGCAGTTCCCCTGGCACAACACTCTGGGTAAAAGTGGCAGGTCTGGGGAATGTTCTAGGGCTGGCCACCGGACTGTGCTACACACATCTAGTTCCTTTAGTTTCATTTTAAAGATAGAAAATGCGGAATTAATCTCACTGTAGCATGGTTTGACGCCACTCAGATTCTCAGCATCTAAAACAGATGCAGTAAGTGGGGAATCTCTCTCCACTGTGAGGTCTTGTGAACCTGCATCTAATGACTTGCTGCAGAGGGGTTTTCAACTCTTGAGGGTGCCAATGCTGGTCTTCAAGCAGCCTGCCAGTCGTCCAGAGTCTGTTTCATAAGGGCAAGGTTTTGTACAAGTCTTGTTCATAGACAAGTTCCAAGTCCTCCTGTTCCAAGACACAGGTGGCACTTAGGAAAGTACTTGATGGACAAATGTTGAGTGCTGAGTACAGGGAGACTGTCAAGTACAGTTCCCTGAGACCCAAGACAGCCCGAGTTTGGTGATGAGTCTGCCTGGCTGATGAACAGCACTTACTTCACCTTAATCCCTGGATATGGCAAGCTTGAAGGGGTGACAGGGGAGAGTATGGGTGACGGGGACCAAACACCCTACCCTAGTGTGGCCCTCCTCTGGCTAGCCTGGGGAGAAACTCCGCAACTTCAGTAGAGCAGGAAATGGGGGACACAAAATCAGAGCCAGAGTCAAAGAATCTGTGGGTTCCTCCTTGTCCAACTTCAGCTCTGATCTGATGGCTTAAAGCTTCAAGGCCTGAACTCTGGAGGGAAGGAATGGAGGTCCCCTCTTATGATGATGTCTGACATGCTGAAGTACCCAGGCTTACACACAGTTGGCCAATAAAACTTAAGAATCTACAGAAAACCCTCAGAATCTCTAGCCATTCCGCACTCAGCCCACAGTCTGCTGCAAAGCAACACAAGCTTTTGGCACCTGGAGCCATGGATCTGAGCTCTGTTTCACATTATCTCAAGGATATAGGATTTCTTTGATGTTTTCACATGCCCCAGGCCTCATCTCTACTGAGGATTAGCTCTCTTTGGGACATACAGGAAACACTATTTTCTCTCAGTGGATTAGCTACTGGATTAAGACATTTTGACTAATTTACCTTCTTGTGGCTTCATGGCAATTCCTCTCAAACAATGTCTCCTTCAGAGGAGACACTCTACAGGGCTCACCCTGCATCTGTAAAGCCAGATGCTCCTGGGTCCTAAGGAGTGCTGCTTACACTACAGAGGATACCAAGCCACAGTCTTGCCAACTTGGGTTTAGGCACCTCTCTTTGTCAGCCATGTGTGGCCCACCTGGGAAGTCAGGAGTCTGACAGAACCCAAGATACAGTACAGGACGCTAGGCAAGTTTGTCCAGTGGTTCTGCTACACTGATTCTATATGAAGTCCAACAGAGCTAAGTAGGGGTACGAACCTTGAACACCTCTTGCAGCCCCAAGCCTTGGAGACTGCTCTGTAGCTGGGAGGCTTGAAAAATCCCAGTGTAGCCTAGCAAGGGGGCTGCAGCCCCTGCCCAAAAGGACAACTGCGGGGACAGAGAAGTGCATGTGTCATCAGGGTGGTTTTCATAAGTTTTCCCTGCCCTGCCAGGTGTCCACTGACCCACCAGGGAAAATCTGCTTCGTTGCCCTGAGTTTTCTAGAGGCACCAGCTAGAGTGACTCTAGATCAGCCCAGACCAGAACGAGGCAAAGACTGCTCTTTCCAAGTGTCATGCTAGGTAAAGCTTGACACGTCTTTCTCCTCTTGCTCCATCCCCCAAGGTATAAAAAGGGTTTGTGCTTACAATAAAGGCTCGGATCAAAGTGAGTGGATGGAAAGAGCAGGCCCTACGCAGCTTTCCCTGGCTTTGTTGTAGTGGAACTTCAGCAGAGAGAGCACCCGGCAGCCACAGGGTCAGCTGAGGCTTGATTAATCTCAGAGCACCACAGGCCTGTCTGCAGCTGCCTGCCATAAAGCTCACACAGGCCCCTTGTCTTCTGTGCTTGACCCTTCCTTTAGAGGGCTCCAGATGAACAAGAATAAATTACCAGAGTCCCCTAACCCATCTCTAAGCATATCCTACACCAGCCTGAATGAGGGGTTCATACATATGTCTCATATGTCCCAGCCCCCCACTTCTGCTCCTCATGTTCCCGCCCTCCCCACTCCTCTAGGCCCTGCACGGAGCCTCAGAAGAAATCTTGTATGGCTGACCGTGAACATTCCCAGGCTCCAGAGGTAACCACAGCCATTGCTCAGCCCATTTCAATCTGCTGCTTCTTTGTGCGTGTGGTGGTGGGGTTACTTTTTGCCACAACCGCAGACAGGATAGAAGATGGAAAGCAGGAGATGTCTGCCAGATCCCCAAGGAAGCTGCCATCCAGCCCCTCATGCAGTAACAAACACGAGCTAGTTTTAGAGTACAGCTAGTAAGCTGCGTGCCATGAGGGGAGGCTGCATGCTGTCCTGACTTGGTACTTGAGGAGGGAACAGCCTCCCCCACCCTTCCCTATTGTAAAGCCACAGGAACCTGTGGACTGAATGCCAAAGCCAGCAACAGGGCTGGGGAGGAGGAGCTGGGGAACCAGACAGATGCTCTTATTCTTCCCCAGTGCCTCTGCAACTAGCTAAAGGCAGGCATCAGGCCTGTCCCTACCACAGATTACACAATGTCTTCAGTCCCTTGTCTCCCAGGAAGTAGCCTCTTAACAGAGAGACAAACAAGCCTCTTGTCTGCAAACCCCCAAGTGGCAGGGGCTCAGGCTGTTCTGAACTTGACTGTGGCTGAAAGGGTAGCCCATATAGAGAGAAGGAAGACAAATTTGCTCTGGACCAAGTCTGTGTGGTAATTATGTGCTTGTTAGCAAATGCTGATGTGCAGAGGATGGTTTTGGTGGAAACAAACAAGTACCCACTTGTAAGCAGGGATTGCAGAAGGCACACAAGGGGACTTGCTTTGTGCCTTCCTGACAAACTGAGTTTGGGATCCCATGGGAGGACCGACCCTAAAGAAAATGGTATAACTACTAAAAATCCAGACTCTTTTCCTGCAGACAGTGGTTGCCCTGCCTGGCAAAGAAGGACACTGAAAGCCCCATGGAGTAGCCAAGCAGCTTGGTCCACAGCACAAAGACACGGCCTAGTGATCCCACCTTTCCCGCTAGTGTGAACTAGACACTTTATCCCAGTAGTCCTTTAAGCAGGGAACTGCAAGGACTTAGCAGGGCAGGATTAGTTAAAGGTATCCAAAGGAATCAAATAAAAACCCTTAGCCTTGTTGGGTGATACTAGCAGAGCTCAGGGACCTGAACATTTGGCACATTCAATTGCCAAGGAGCCCCAAAGCAGCAGTGCTTATAGGGCTTGGTTCTTCTTGCTTAAATTTCAAGTCTTAGATTAGAGCCTAGTATTTTCTATGAGCCATAGGAACCTGACAGTGACATCACAGCATGGCTGGCTAGCCTGAAGTACTGCACGCTAGGAAAAAAAAAAGCTGGAGCAAGAATTTGCAAGAATTTCATGGCTTGGTATTTTTAAAAAGCAGCAAGATGTGAAACTGAAATCAAAAATAACTCTGCTGTTGGCTTCTGAAACAAAACCACCAGGCCACTGGCTAAGTCTGTGCTGGGCTGCTCACAGCCGCCTCCCAGGCTCCTGGTCCACATCTCCGTGCTCTATCCCATCTCTTAGGCCACTGGCTAAGTCTGTGCTGGGCTGCTCACAGCCGCCTCCCAGGCTCCTGGTCACTGTCCACATCTCCGTGCTCTATCCCATCTCCTGCACAGAGACCCAGGGCCTCAAATGCTCGAGAGGATAGTTAGGCCCTGCCCAGCAATCCTCTAGGATTCTGCGAGTCCACAGAAGAACACAGGGGAGCCACTGGAGCAGTGAGCTTGTCCAGGACTCTACCTGCCTGCTAGTTAGGCTTTCCAGCATCTCTACAGGGAAGAAGAGGAAAGAACATGCAGGTCAGAGCCTGTGCTGCTGTTCCTCAGGATCTGACATCAAGCAAGCAGGTCTGGCAGCCCAGTGGTCTGGCCTGAGTCCTTCAGATCTTGCCACGAGGGCTACAAAACTGGCATGGTAGCAGAGCAGATTTTGAAAGGCCTCATGGGAAGACGTGGCTCTACCACAGATGCTGATGCCTGCTGACCACCTTGCAAGACCAAATGGCAGATGCTATGTAGCAGCAAGATGGTTATGTTCATGTTTGTGAAGGGCAACATGGGAAAGTGGGGTGGCCAGTGGTGCGGAAACACCAGGAATGGACACCCCACAGGCCTCTGACTGCTGAACCAGAAGCTTCACCCTAGAGAAAGTCTTAAGAAGCAAAGCCCAACAACAGCAGCCAGGCCCTTTTGCCCTTCTCCTGGCTTTTCTGTAGACCCTACAGAGTTCTGGGTGGAGCCAGCTTTGTCAGCAAAAAAAAGACTGAGGCAGGCTCAGCAAGAGAGTGATGTGAGCAGCCATGGAACAGGCATGTATTGGCTGTAGAGGTAATAAGGTTGAAGATGAACTCATAGCAAAGTCCTCTAAGGGAGAGACAGAGGGGGCAGAGGCAGGCAGATCTCTATGAGCTGAATTCCAGGTCAGCCAAGGCATTTCAGGGCTAGAGAGATGGCTCAGTCATTAAGCATTGGGCTGCTCTCCCAGAGGACCTGAGTTTGGTTCCCAGCACCCACAAGGCAGCTCACAACCATTTATAACACTAGTTCCAGAGATCTCATACCTTCTTAGGGCCTACATGGGCACCAGACATACATGTGATACACAGACATACATTCAGACAAAACACCCATACATGTAAAATAAAAATAAATAAATCTTACGAAAAAAGAATTTTTTTCCCCCAAGCCAGCTGTTGTTGGTGTCTAAGACGAAGCCAATAAGTTGCTGGATGGGCCCACATGGCATTTTTCACAGCAGCCTCCCAAGCTACGTGGTAACTCAATTCAAAGAATGGCTATCACAAGAAGCAGACATCTCTGAAGAACTTCAGTCTTGGCCCTGAAGGCCGTAGTCCAGGTTCAAAGACCTATCCCTAAATTTCAACAGCCTCACCCCAACTTCTTGTGCTCCCTCCACAACCTAGACATGATGTGGGAGGTGATGGATGCTGTGAATGTTTTATTGCTTTGGTTAATGAAGAAGCTGCTTTTGGCCAATGGCTCAACAGAGTAAAGCCAGGCTGGAAGAGATATACAGAGAGAGTAGGCGGAGTCTGGTGAAACACCATGTAGTCACTGGAGCAGATACACTGGAGCAGACGCACTGGAACCTTGCTGATAAGCCACAGTCACATGGCGATTCACAGATTAATAGAAATGGGTTAACCAAAGATACAAGAGCTAGCTAGCAATACACTTAAGTCATTGGCCAAGCAGTGTTGTAATTAATACAGTTTCTGTGTAAATATTTCGGTTCAGGGCAGCCAGGATCGAACAAACAGCCTCCGACTACACAGACAGACACTGGCATTTCCCTGGCAGCTCACAGGATTCCTGGATTTGAGTGTCCACTTCTGCTGCTCCCACGCTGTAGGCTATCTCAGGGCTTCCTCACAGTGTCTCAGACAACATTGGAATAACTGCTGATCTTTACCAAACAACTGCCCCAGTCCAGTCTACCAGTTAACCAAGGACCACAGCAGGTTTGGCTATCCCCATTTATAAGAAAGGAAACTGAGGCCATGGGAATGATACCAAATGTCCAAGATACCCAGGATGCCTCCAAATCCAGGAGAGGGAAGGTGCCGAGGCATCTGATAGGCAGGTGGTTCATTCAATGAGAACATCTGTGAATCCCAAGAGGGAGCCATTCCTCTCCATACTTGGTGGACAAGGCAGCTGAAGAATCCTGGCTACTCCAAGTATGGATGGCATCCAGTTGGGATCAGATCCTCCATGAGCTAAGCAGAGGAACAAGTGAAGCCCCAAGAAGCAGCCTCAGAGGGGTGGAGCACATGTCAGAGTAAGAGAAAGAGAGAAAGAGAGTGGTGGCTGTTCTCTGCAGGTGGCCTCTGGGGCTAGCCTTTGGGCTCCAAGAACTGCGGCTTTTTCCTTCAGGAAGGTCAAGTTTGTTTCAAAGGGAAAGTTTGTGGTGGGTAGTAGTAGGAATGGAAAGCAGGGTATTGTGATTCTGGACATGCATGACCACCGAGCTAGGTGCCCAGTGTTTTTGATTTACGCTCTCTTAACTGCTGAGCCATCTCTCCAGCCCTGAACTACAACTTCTTCTTCCTCCTCCTCCACTATTTATTACTGAGGAAAGGGGCACAAAATCCACAGCGTGTGTGTGGAGGTCGGAGGACTCCGAGGAGCTTTATGTGGTTCTCCTCTCACCTTTATGTGGTTCCAGGTGTGCACAGCAAGTGCAGGAAACTTCTTGATGAAGACATCCCAAACTTCCACCCAAACTGTTTAGCGAGAGATGCAGAGGATGCTCTGCCAACACTATGATCAGGACCACCTGCTTCTTGCCAAAGTCAAACACAGGCTGGCTGAACTCCAGGGTGGATCCAGGTACAACAAGTCATTATGAAGGCCTTATTAGCACCTGACAAGATGCTAACTGCTGGGAAACCCAAGGCGAGATCAAGTGACGGCTGCAAAGGACAGCCTTGGAAGAGCTGAGGCCTCAGCTAAGCATCAGAAGGATGCTCTCAGGGACTTGCCATCTAAAAAGATTGGAGGAGACCTGAAAGGTCAGGCCAACCTGAAGACGGCCTATTGGGAGTACAGATAGCAGGAGACAGACCAAAGGGTCCATACTTTGCAAGGCCATTTCAAAAATTATGTTCCTCTCATAAATGCCACCCACTTTTGAGACAAAGTTTCTCTGTGTAGCCCTGGTTGTCCTGGAACTTGCTCTGTAGAACAGGCTGGCCTTGAACTCAGAGATCCACCTGGTTCTGTTTCCTGAGTGCTGGGATTAAAGGCATGTGCCACCACCATACATACCTAGCTCATAAATGCACTTTTGAAAAGTAGTGAGTGCACTTTATAAAAATGGGATTCTCTAAAAGGTAAAACCAGCACAACCCCAATGCATGTGTGTGTATGTGTGTATGTGCGCGCACGTGCATGTGTTAAAGAACTGATTTCTGAGCCGGGTAGTGCTGGTGCACACCTTTAATCCCAGCACTTAGGAGGCAGAGACAGGTGAATCTCTGTAAATTCGAGGCCAGCCTGGTCTACAAGAGCTAGTTCCAGGACAGGC
>LOJH01001051.1:0-15029 GCA_001685095.1 Ellobius talpinus | reverse complement strand
CTCTCTCTCTCTCTCTCTCTCTCTCTCTCTCTCTCTCTCTCTCTTTCCCCTCCCCCTTCACATGTGCAGAAACATTTTAAAAGCCAGATCTGTGAGTTCAAGGTCAGCCTGGCCTACAGAGTACAGTCAAAGCTAGACAGAGAAACCCTATCTTAAAAAACAAACACAAACAAACAACCCCACAAACAAACAAATAAAAGACTATGCAAGTTCACACTATGCAGCCTTGGCCAGTCTGGAACTTAATATATAGAGCAAGCTGGCCTGGAACTCACAGACTCCCTGCTTCCCCAGGGCTAAAATCAAAGGTGTCAGCCTCTGTGCTGACTAGTTTTATATCAACTTAACACACACCAGAGTCATTTGAGAAGAGGGACTCTCCACTAAGAAAATGCTTCTGGGTTAGGCAGTGGTGGTGCACGCCTTTAATCCCCATCACTAGGGAGGCAGAAATAGGCAAATCTCTGTGAGTTTGAGGCCAGCCTGCTCTACAGAGTGAGTTCCAGGATAGCTAGGGCTGTTACACAGAGAAACTCTGTCTTGAAAAACCAAAAATAAAAAATAAATTAAAAAAAAAGGAAAGAAAAGAAAAGGAAATGCTTCTGGGGGCTCGAGAGACGGCACAGTTGTTAAGAGCACTGGCTGTGCTTCCGGAGGTCCTGAATTCAATTCCCAGCAACCACATAACCACATGAACACTGCATACATAATAAATAAATAGATAAATCTAAAAATAAAAGAAAAGAAAAGGAAATGCTTCCAGTTGGGTGGTGGTGGCACATGCTTTTAATCTCAGCACTTGGGAGGCAGGGGCAGAAGGATCTGAGTTTGAGACCGGCCTGGTCTACAGAGTGAGTTCAGTTCTAGGAAAGCCAAGAAGAAACCCTGTCTTGAAAACCAAAAGAAAATGCTTCTGTAAGATCAAGCAGCAAGCAAGTCTGTAATGGTTGTTCTGTCTCTTTAAGAGACAAGCCACGCCCATTCCCTCCCCCATCCGCGGAGGCAGTTTCTGTCTTCCTCTTGGACTCTCTCCCCACTTCTCCGGACTCTCTCCCTACTTCTCCGCTTCCCCCCTTCTCTTCTCTCTCCTCTCCTCCCTCCCTCCCTCCCTCTCTCTCTCTCCCCTCCCCATAACCCCCTGAATAAATATTCAACCTCACTTTGCATGTCGTATCTATCCATCCATGTCTCTGTCTCCTGCCTGCCTGCCTGCCATGTGTCTCCCGCTCTGGTACCGGGCCACCACTCTGGGACCGCAGCCTACTCTGCCTGGGACTGGCTGCTCCCAGAGCCCGCTGTCTGCCGCCACATGGCCCGNCCATAACCCCCTGAATAAATATTCAACCTCACTTTGCATGTCGTATCTATCCATCCATGTCTCTGTCTCCTGCCTGCCTGCCTGCCATGTGTCTCCCGCTCTGGTACCGGGCCACCACTCTGGGACCGCAGCCTACTCTGCCTGGGACTGGCTGCTCCCAGAGCCCGCTGTCTGCCGCCACATGGCCCGCTATCACCATTTGGGACCTACAGCATTTCTGCTGCTTACTGCCACTGGGGATCTTGCAGCATTTTTAAAAAAAATCATAAAAAAGTCTGTAGGGCATTTTCTTAATTAGTATTTGATGGGGGAGGGCCCAGCCCATGGTGGGTGGGACCACCCCTAAACTGGTGGTCCTAGAGTCTATAAGAAAGCAGGCAGGCAGAGCAAGTCATGGAGAGCATGCAGTAAGCAGCACCTCTTAATAGCATCAGTTCCTGTCTCTAGGCTCCTGTCCTGCTTGAGTTCCTGCACTGACTCCCTTAAATGACAAACCGTGATGTCAAAGTATAAGCCAAATAAACCCTTTCCCCCAACTTGTTTTTGGTCATGGTGTTTCATTGGAGCAACAGAAAACATAACCAAGACAGTCAGCATGCCTTTGATCCAGAGAAGGACACAATGAGTCCACAAGGAACATAAAGGCACTGTGAGCTTCTATTTTTTAAAACCCAGCAGTTCCTGGGCATGGTCGCTCTCGCTCTTGCTCTCTCTCTCTCTCTCTCTCTCTCACACACACACACACACACACACACACACTGTCTCACACACTGTCACACACACACATACACACACTGTCTCTCTCTCACACACACACACACACACACTGTTACAGCAGTGCTCAGGAGCCTGGAGTAAGGGGATTTCCAGTTCAAAGTCAGCCTAGGCTACGTAAAGTGACCCTGGCTCATTAAAACTCAGTACCTGCCAACCAACATCAAACGGTTCAAATGCTAGAACAATGTAGATGGATGAGCATGTTTGTCTGTGTGTGTGTGTGTATGTGTGTGTGTGTGTACGCGTGCGCGCATGAGCACCTGTTCCCATCAGAACCTACCTGTGTGAGGACATCCAGTTGGCTCACGATGTGCTCCAGTGTGCTGGTCAGTGTCTGGGGCATACTGACGGGTTCCTGGGGCTGGCGTTGCACTGACTCTGGACTCTTGTCTCTGCCTGGTAGGCCAGGCAAATCCATTTCTGGCTAAAGACAGAAAGAGAACAATCCCTCAGACTAGTTAATACTTTAGAAACAAAAGGAGAGAGGGTCATCTTCAGAGGTAGATTATCTGAAGCCGGGTGATGGTGGTGCACGCCTTTAATCCCAACACTAGGAGGCAGAGGCAGGCAGATCTCTGAGCTCAAGGCCAGCCTGTTCTACAAGAGCTAGTTCCAGGACAGGCTCCAAAGCTATAGCGAAACAGAGGAAATGGCTTCTCAGTGTCAGCAGGGAAAAAGGACACATACCCTTCTAACACACTGAGATTCACAGGCCCATCTTTCACAGCAGGGACTGAGAAGTAGAGTTTAGTGCCTGGCAGTCCAGACAAGATGGGGTCTGGGTGGATCCCTGAGTTCCTCAGGGAGATTGGTTCATCTCTCAACTCTTCACTCTCAGGCAGATTGGTTCATCTCTCAACTCTTCACTCTCAGGCACCATCCAGGATGCATCTTGGAGGAACTAGAGACACGAAAACTGCATTGCCCTGAAGTCTTCCCTTCTCCCAGACTACTGTTTAACCTCAATTCCAATCTTCCAACACTGGCTGCCCCAGGTTTCACTAATGCCTTCCTAAGGGCCCAACAGCTGTGGCCCAGAAATGAGAGGGGATGTTCCAGATCCTGCCCTGTCCCAGATCCCCTGGAAAAACAAAGATCCCTGTGTGGCTGTTCTGCCCAGATGGCTGGCAAGAGCCAGAACCCACAGGACAGGCACAGCCGGCTTGTTTCAGACAGGACTGCAGGAATGGGAGGCACTTGGGTTTTTAGTGGCTTGAAGGGTCACTGAGCCCCTCTCTATACTCAGATGCAGGATTCTCCTGCCCCAGGAAGCAGCCTTCATGTGCTGAGCAGGACTAGATTCCCTGAGCATGGGTGCCTGGAGGCAGACCAGCAGTGCCTGCAGCTCCACTGTGGGCTAGTGACAGCCCATGCTCTGGGACATCCCCAAGTTTTGTTGACCCACAAATGTCTCATGGACATTCCAGATGTCCCATGTCCGTCTAATCTACCTCCTTCCATGCCCCTTTCTTGCCTCTGTGCTCCGGCTCTCGCACCACATTTTCCTCTCCATGGGGTGCTTTCACCTACACTTCTTCCTCTGCTAAAAGTGCACTGCCCTCCCCGTCAGGAACTCCTCTTCCTGCATATCCTCCTTCTTCCAGCCCTGTTCTTCTAGCCACTTCATCTTCAGAACATAGGCAGATGAATCAATGTTGGCTTCTCCATGGGCCTGTCGCTCCCTCTTGCCTGTACTCAGCACTCTTCCCCACAAACCCAGGACGTCACTAGGCTCAAGGCTTGTGAACCACCCATGCACCCGAGCCAAGCCTTCTCCTCCCAGAAGCCGCCCACCTCCCAGAGTCACAGGCAGTGGATTATGCTGGGTACATCTGGGATTCGTCTAGGATACTGCCCAGCCCTGATAGTGCCGGGATCCCTGTGGACCCACAATCAGCAGCTGGCTGCTTACATCTTCCCCTCAATGTCTTCCCTCTTAGACTAATCCACAGCAACCCAGTCCTGGAAGACGAGCTGGCCTGGACATGTTCACCTAGATCACATCACAGTCCTTGAAAAGGGACCCAGGCGAGGATTCCCAGGTGACAAAGGAGAAAGGCAAGGACAATTCAGCGTATGGAACCTACCTAAATATTTCTCTTTATTAGAAAAGAGTCCTGATCTCATAAACCACAAACTCTCAAGGACATATTGATGTGAACTTGAAAAATGCCAGATCTGGTAGCCAAAGAACTAGAATGTGAAACACAAGCCGGAGGTGCATTCTTGAGAAAATCAGTGCCGTGCCCACATGCCCATGGCTGGTATGTCTGCTGGGTGATGTGGACATTTCCTAAGCTCTTGGCTATCAGGACCAGAGCTCTTCCAGGCCTTCCAGGGATCAAGTGCTTCAGATCTCAATGCCTACCCAGAAGCCCATTCCAAAAGGAAATACTTAAGAAGTCTAATTAGCCTTGCCAAGAAAGCTTGTGTCGGCTACAGTGATTCCCAGGCTCAGGCAGTTCTGTCACTGGTGAGGAAGGAGAAGCCAGAGAGGCCTTGGCTCCACCACTGACCAGCTAGAGCCTCTACCTTCTCATCTGAAAAATGGAGCCAATGACTGAACTCATCTGAAGTCACCAGCAAGCCTTGAAAATTGTTTTCAGTCCTGTGCCTACTCGTTCCAGACAGACACACTCTTCCCCTAGGCGCCGAGTCCCCACGGTTCCACCAGAAAAGACTACAGAGAGAAGGTTACAAGCTTCCTGTCCCACAGCAGGCATTTTCATGAGGACAGCCAGAATGGTGCTGCCTGCTGCCTGGGAAGGAGGGAATGGAAATTCTGAGTGTTGTTGCAGAACAGCCCAGAAGCTGCCAGGGCTGAACTGGGCTTCTGGAAACAGTGGATGATGAGGTGGGGGAGGGGAGTGAGCACAACTTTAACAATCTCCCTCTGAGCCAGAGCTGAGCAGATCCAAGGGAGCAGCAAGGACTGGAGCCATAGTATTCCAAGCTGGAGAAGCAGCTTTAGGAGAGAAATGTGTTCCCATAGATACCATGCGTTCACATGGGCTGTCCTCATGTTACAACAAGGGAAACTGAGGAAAGAAATGCAATCCCAGCACCTGGAGGCTAAGGCAAGAGGCTGTGAACTCCACAGTAGCCTGGGCTACATATGGGGACTGGAGTAGCGGAAGATGGCTTAGTGAGGACAAGCACTTGCTAAGTTCGATCTCAAACCCATGACAAAGAACTGACTGACCAGAAGTTGTCCTCTAACCTCCATACATGCGGGTGTGCATTGTACACATGGGCTAGTGTATGCATACATACTCAATAATAATAAAATTTTAAATAAAGAATAAAGATATAGTAAGAAAACAAAAGAAAAAAAATAAAAAGAATCTGGGGTTTCTGGAAGCTGAAATAGGAGGATCACAGTGTGGAGGCTAGCCTGAGCTACACAGTGAACTTAAGGCCATGGTCTAGGCCATCCTATCTCAAAAGAACAAAACCCTAGCACCACATCTCTGAAGGCTGACCAGGCTGGTCACTGTTGTTTACCTGCCATCATTGCAGGCCCTGATTCAATGTCACCTCACTAAATCCTTGAGGGTCCTTCACAGTAGAAACTGTTTTATTATTTTTCAGTTAGAGAACACTCAGGCTAAGTGCTCTCTCAGGAAAGATCACCCTGGCAGGTTAAGGTGCCTTCCTCAAAATCACCAGGCTGAGATCTAATCTCAAAGCATAAACTTCCTGGGTATCAGGTAGCCTGTGACAGGTGATAGGTCATACTGGCTGCAGCTGGACTTCTCTATGCATTTTCTCTTTAGTGTCTCTGTGGAGGTCACTAGGTCCTCTGAGCCTGTTTCTCCATCACTTCTCCCCTGCCTGTCCTGGAATGCCTGGAAGCAGAGAACAGAGGCCCTCCACAAATACTTGATGTCTCAAAGGCCCACCCCACATGTGCAGTGGAATTCCTGTGACAGAACCTCTTCAGTGTCTGCCATGGCCCTGCCCCGCAGCCCCATGGCCACTCATCTGCACTCCAGCACTCGAGAACTGCGGCATTTCCTGTGAAGCCTGGTGGTGAACAGGGACGGAAGCAGACATGGG
This sequence comes from Ellobius talpinus, assembly GCA_001685095.1. NCBI lineage: Eukaryota > Metazoa > Chordata > Mammalia > Rodentia > Cricetidae > Ellobius > Ellobius talpinus. Next base: position 8,875 of record LOJH01001051.1, on the reverse strand, counting down.
AAAGCTAAGTGCCAGGGCGAGCACTCAAAGTAGCAGGGCCTTGAGTAATGACAAGGGCAGAATGACCACAGCAGTGCTGAAGTGGAAAGATCACACCTGTTTACATCAAAGCATTCTAGGGGCTTTAGCGGGTCTCAGGTGTGATGCTTATTCTTGATGTCATCAGGGCATATACCTTTGATCATGTCTGTGAGGTGTTTTCAAAAGTTTAACAGAGGAGTGACCCACCCTGAACGTGGCAGCAGCATCCCACAGGTTGGGGTCCCAGACTGAACAAAAAGGAGAACTGAGTGGAACAGCAGCATCTGTCTCCCCTTCCTGACTTGCAGATACAGTATGAGTAGCCATCTCATGCTCTGCCACCTTGCCTGCCCAGCATGATGGACTGTATCTCTCAAACTGTGAGCCAAAATAAAGCCTCCTTCCTTAATTTGCTTCTGTTAGGTACTTGTCCACAGCAGGAGAAAAGAAACTAATACATCCAGTGTATGATAAGCAAATTCCCAATGAAGACCAGCCCACAAGTACAGTTCCACAAGCATGTATACGCATATACACATACACATGTACCCACACTTTTACATATTACTCACACATATATGCAAAAAAAAACAAACAAACCCACCTCACAACAGCTGGGCATGATGGCACGTGCCTTTAATTTTGGCAGAGGCAGACAGACCTCTGAGTTCAAGGACAGCCTGGTCTACACAGCAAGTTCCAGGCCAGCCAGGGCTACACAGTGAGACCCTGTTTCAAAAACTAAAACCCACAACAAGCAAGTCATTTAGTAGTTGCACAAAGGAAACTTTTTGGAATGAATGAAATATTCTGTACCTTGATTGTGCGTAGGGTGGTGGTGTTACCTAACTGTATCTGTTCGCCAAAGCTCAGAACTGATCATTTTTTTCAATGTGAATATTACTGTTTGTAATGACAAAGTTCTATCAATCCCTCAAAGATACTATTAGATCTACAATGCTCCTAGGAGCCCTCCTGTCCAGCACACAACACACTTGACATTCTTAACATCACTGCTACTCTGCACTCAAGGTGAAAAGCACCCCCCCACACACAGAGCATCGCCAAGGGGCTAAGCCAAAGCTGACAACTCTAGAGGCCCAGGAGGCTTGCCATCAATATGGGAGTTAATTTCCACACATGTAAAGCAGAGAATGTCATTTCAGTGCAGTCTTCCCAGTGGAAGGGAGGAAGACGCTGACCCCATAGGCAGGGCTTCCCAAGCAGCCCTTAGTCACACAGGGATCCATGCCGACCGAGTCAAACAAGGACTACACACAGTGGGCAAGAAGCCAGAAGCGGCTGTCACTTGACAGGAAGATGCTGAGCTGAGCTAACAGAACGGGTCCTGCAGGCAGGTGGGTAGGTGATGATTAACATTTGCTCAAAGTACATTTCTTCTTTTCTTTTAATTGTTCACCCTGGACCTTGTCCTCTAGCCAGCCTGCTCCTAAAATGGACAAGAGTCCAAGAACTGACCCATGGCTTCAGATGCGGCCAGAACAGGGAAGCTGAGGTGACCCAGGGCTGGGTTCTCAGGCTCTCACTAATTTCCTTCTTGAACTGCCTGCCTAATCACTGCCCACTTAACACACAAAGCATATCACTGAGTTTCCAAGGACTGGCTGAGTGCCACGGCTGGAAGGAATGATGGACATATGCGCGCGCGCGCGCACACACACACACACTTTCACCATAGTTGGCTCACTTAGCAAGAGGAGTTCAGAAGGTGTTTCTTTGTCCTGATGTCAGGCCTTCAGCTGCTCTCAGAAGCTAACAGTTGCCTTCATGTATGCTAAACCTGGCCCTGGGGAGGGAATTAAAAGACAGAGTTCATTTGGACTCAGTCTTAGGCTCAGCTTCTCATGTGGAAGAGGCGGGGCTATCTTCTTAAATTACATATATTTGCAGACTGAACATCCTATAGCCGTATTTGTCTTGTAATTTAGGGTTCCAGCCTGGAATCCCACAGGAGAAGAAACTTCTGGTTCTAAACATAGCTCTGAAGCCACGAGGAATTCTGGTTTCCTAAAAGCATCTAATTGTTTGGCAGTCTGGCCAATGTTTGCCCAAGTGTGAGCCTAGGATTTGTTTATCACTGCTGGTTTTCTAGACTTATCAACATGCCCAGTCCCCATACCAGTTCTGGGGAGGACAGAGTGCTGGGCTGTTTGCTTAAGTCCTGGAATAGAGAGATACAAGGTCTGGGGTCTAAGTAGTAGCCTCAAAGCTGAATGGGACACTCTGCAACCAAAGACCCCAGACAGGTCTCAGGGCTACACCCTGACTTGATAGGCTTTCACTGCTGGGAAGATGAGTACATGTCTTTAAATGGATTGCAAGGAATTCACAGGCCTGATCAACATGTTGATGCCAGGCCCTCCCTGCCACGCAGAACCAGTGCAATCCGGGTTTTGGGACCAAAAGCAACATGGTTCCCATTTCATGACATGGTTCCCTCAGAGAGGTAGGGAGTGCAGGTGATTCCACTACATCTGGGCTGCTCTCAGGCCTGTGGGCATGGGCAAATGATATGCAGACAAAGCACAGAGCCTCACTCTGCTTGCCCCAGGGTCTGGAAAGTCACTCCGGGTTCACAACCAACCTGGCTCCAAGAGTTTCCAAGCATTTCCCACACAGAGTGGGGAGTCTTCAAAAGGGGGAGGGAACGCCCTGGCAGGCAGGGTTCACATTGGCTCTCAGGAGAAGTAAGGAGGTGTATCCTCCTGAAATGACACAGGGGTATGGGAGAGGGGAGCAAGATGAAACCGAGTAGGGTAAGCAGTTTAAATCAGTGGAAACCTTAAGAAACAGCTGGTCTTCTGGAGTTGAAGTTTTCATCACTGCCATCGCACAGCCAGAGCCACACACTTCTGGCAGCAAAATAAGGTGGGGGGGTCAAGACCACACACAAAGAGAACTGGGGCCTGGTGGCAGCGGTGCACACCTTTAATGCCAGCACTTGGGAAGCAGAGGCAAGTCGATCTCTATGAATTCAAGGCCAGCCTGGTTTACATAGGGAATTTCAGGCCAGCCATAGCTACTTAGAGAGACCCTGTCTCAAAAACCAAACAAACAAGCAAGAAAAATAACCCAAACAAAACAAAGTCTTAAAAATGAGCTAATAGTACATAGTTAGGGAAGACAAACCAGAATAAAGGTGAACAGTGAGACCATAGAGACTTTATGAAGGAAACAGTGTAGCTGATCCGCCAACTCGACTCACTCCTGGGAAAGAGTGCTCCCTTGGAACGCTGGGTCTCCAAACATGGTAGTTCCTGTTCAGGTCAATTCCACAAACATTCCTGAAGGTCTACTACAACTATACTGAATCTCTCAGGGCTATCTAAAAATGTCTGCCCTTCACATGCCAAGTGCCTGGAGGCCAGGGAGAGAGCAGATCAAGAATTCTAATAAGGCCTCAGTGTTGACTATAGTTGGGTTAAAAAAAAAAGCTTAAATTAATTTTAACTAATTTTAGACTTATAGAAAAGTTAGAAAAAATAGCACAGGGAATTTACAATATGCCCACTCCCCACCCCCAGTGTTAGCATCTTACAAAAGCATAGGGCAGTATCTAGATCAGATTAGCACTGGGAAATACCACTAGCCAAAGTGAATAGCCGTATGTGAGTTTCACCAGTTTCTGTGGCTAATGTCCTTGGATCGCCTGTCTAGGTAGAATATTATCCAGGACCTGTGTGTGTGCATGTGTGTGCCTGCACACTGTGGAGGGCAGCGCTGTCTTCCTCAGGGCTCTCCACTGTATTTTTTGAGACAAGGTCTCTCACAGAGCCTGAAGCTCACTGATTTGGCTAGGCTGGCTAGTCAGCGAGCTCCAGGGATCTTCCTACCTCTGCCTCCCACCACTGGGACTATAGATGTGCACTGCCACGCCTGGCTTCTCGCGTGAGTGCTGGGGCTCCACACTCAGAGCACTTTCAGGGCTGACCCAGTCCCCAGCCCCTCACTCGTGCTTTATTATCCACTCAGCTTCCCGCAATCTGTGTCAGCTCCTCAACCCTACTTTGTCCTTCGTGACTGATACTTTTCAAGAATATTGGTCAGTTATTTTCTCAAGTGGCTCTCACTCTGGTTTTGAATGATGTTTCACGTGATGGGATTCAGGTTACACATTTCGACACTGCAGGGCCTGGGCAGACAGGACTTAATGCTGAGGGTGCTGACCTAATCAGTGGGGACTGTCCCTACTCCAAGTCTCTCCAATGCAAAGCTATTATTTCTCCCTGTGTAGTTAATTTGGGGGCAACTGGATTTTAAAGAGGGAACATGCTGTCTTTACAAACTCCATGTGCCAGCCCAGCTTGATGAGGGCTGCAGCTGCCCCACAGATGAGATGAGAGGCATCTGATGAAGATGAGCGGCAGAGATGTCTCTGGAAGATGTGGAAGCTTTTGGTGACAAACAGGAGCACAGCAGCAGTTTATTTATAGATCCACTTGAAAACAGATCATTGTAACTACTGGAGTTGAAATTTAAAACTCCGGGAACAAAGGCTGACTATTTTAAGTTTTCTTTGCACTTAGTTCAATGGAGAGTATCAGAGCCACGAACCACACCCCAGGCATCACTCCCAAGCTCAGTTAATTCATATTTCGCACAGTATAATAGTACATGAACTAGTCCTGCCAAGACAGACACCCAGGCCTGACTATCCAATCAGCAGAGGTAGCTGGTCTCAGATTAGCCAGCCAGAGTCCTTTGCCAGTGCTGCATGCTTCATGGGAGGCCATACCTCAAGGGGTCTCATGGCCTCTCTGGTTCCCAGAAAATGAAGTTGCAGACAGCAGAATGAACTATAGTTACATCATTCCTCCCTACTCCTGAAGGCTTCAAAGAGGGCCAGTACATCTTATCTGATGCCTATCCCAGGTCACTAGCAGCAGCTTGCCTACCTGCCTACCACAGCTCCAGGAAGAGACAGGGCTCCCTGAAGACAGTGGTTCCAGGAGTTCCCCTTGTTCCTGGCCCAACCCCAGGTGCAGGTCAAAGACTCTACACCCCTCTACCCTGAACTACAGGCAGGACGAAGAGGAGTATCCAGATAATAGGATGACACAAAAGGGTGTAAATGTTTTTTATATCCTTATTTGAGCAAAGAGAACAATATGATTTTTCTTTTTCTTTTCTTTGAGATAGGGTCTCAGATAATGCAGGATGGCCTTGAAATTGCTATGTAGCCCAAAGATGACCTTGAACTTAGGATCCTTCTGCCTCTGCTTCCAAGGGATGGGATTACAAACATTCATTACCACACCTGTTTTTATTTGGTGCTGGGAAACAAAACCAGTACTTTAGACATGCTAGGCAGGCACTATGCCAATTAAGCCACATCCCCAGTCCCACAAAATGACATTCTTGACACAATATGGGAAAATGTGAACATGTTCTCAGTATTGTTAGGAAGAAATCACTAATTTTGCTGAATTTGACAAAAGCTTTACAGTTACATAATCAGGAAAAACCCTTATTTAGAGTAAAATGCTGTATCTGGAACTAGAGGAACTCTCTAGGGCTTCTAAGGCATGTGGGGAAGATGGAAGGCTGGCCTCTGCAGAAGCCAGGTGAGGGCTCCCAGGCCCATATGCTGCTTCCTGCTCCACTCCAGGGCTAAGCTGAACATTTCTGTCACACAAAGGTTTTTATTTGTTTTGATAGCAAGTGCTGTGGGCTGATGCCAGGCTGGAGAACCCCAGCAGGAAGCAGAGCCACAGGGTCACCACCACCTTTGGGGGCCCTGAGTTCTGCAAACATGGGAGACAGCTGGCTTTGCCTAAGCCCAAAGAATGTCTCTGAGCCTTTGGCACTGCATAGAGAAAGCCCCTGAAGGCAGTGTCCAAACCTTCACAGAAACTAACTGTAAGATAATCTCCATGGAAACCATCTATTCTGATTTTTTTTGCCATGGTAACCAATAAGAACATAAACATAAGTATTATCCAACACCCTTACACCACATGGTCAACACTACTAGCCAATCTGGAAAATATAAAATGCAAAAAGGGTTTTTCCATTTCAAATTAAAAGAAATTCTGGAACTCTAGTCCAGACACACAGTTCTACCAATTTTTGTGGCCTGCTGGCTGCCTGTATCACCACCCCACACCACCTGCTGCCAAAGGGACAAATGAAGCCAGAAAGTTACTTTCTTCATTTAGTCTGGGACCATGAAAAAAATACTTAGAGAGGGCCAAAGGCAGTCAGAAGGTGCATACACTCAGCCACACTGCTCAATGATCCAGGCATGTGTCCTCCACACCCTGATTTCCTGAGCATCCTTTTCCAGGCACATGCTGGCTGCTGTGGGGAGAGCACAACTCAGTCCAAGGGCTGTGAATAGCTGATGGTAGGAAAGAGGGGCTACTCTGGGGAGGGGACTGCTCTAGGCAGGATTTCTAGGGCTGCTGAGATGGCTCAGTGAGCACAAAGGTACTTGCTACCAAATTTGATGACTTGAGTTCAAGACCCACATGGTAGAAGGAGAGGACTTCTGAAAGTTGTCTTCTGACTTCCACACTTGCACTGCAACACACATGCCCCTATTTAAAAATAAAAAAGGCCAGATTTGGTGGCATATGCCTTTAATCTTAGTACTCAGAAGATAGAGGCAGAGGCAGAAGTAGGTAGATCTCTGTGAGTTCAAGGCAAACTAGTCTACATAGTGAGTTTTAAGAAAGCCAGTGCTATGAAGAGAGACCCTGACTCAGTGAATGAATGAATGAATGAATGAATGAATGAATGAATGAAAAGAAGCATTTTCAAACACCTGGGGAAGACCACACAAAGGAGGAAAGAGCCTCGATGGCTGAGAGCAACTGCTGGGAACAGGTGACAGTGTCCCAGAGGAATAGAGCTAGACTCAAGCATCTGGGCTTTTTCTACATGTGGCCTGTTTCTTCTACTTTCAGCTTTCTGGGTTTTGAAAAATAGAATAGAACCAAAAAGAGAAAGAGTCTTAAGTGCCTGAAGCCCCAGTTCTCATGTACTCTCTACTTTGCACCACAAAGCTGGCTAGATTGTGCTGTGGCCTCTGCTGGCTCTTAGATACAGAGATGACTTGCAAGTGTGACCTGACAGGGCTACAGGTGGCTTGGCATCACCGTTAGCAAAGTGGCAGTGGCTGAGATGACAGGTGTTTGAGGGCTGTGTGTGCCGTACAGTGAAGCTTAATGGTCTGGCCACCCCATTGTTGTCTCTGACTTGGAACCATCTCCTCACATGCAAAAGTGGGGCTACCAATAGCCCTGAGCCCACAGTGAGGAGGAAAATCTCCCAAAGGAGTTAGCAGAACTCAAAAAGGGGTATGATGGTCGGATTTACACGCTGGGTAAGCCCTGATACATGCAGAACTGAACCTGAGGCCTCTGGACTTTGTGTGGATTCAAGAGTCAGCAGGCTCTCTTCAGGATGGGAGCTGGCCTAGGTACCCACAATCACAGTGTGAGAGGTAGGAGACAGAGGTAGCACAGGAGACACTGAGGACAGTGCAGAAAGCAGCAGCCTGGAAACGGAGATTTAAGAACAAGGGACTAGATTAGAGGCAGAGCATCTAGCGGCAGCCAGGAGGCAAGAGAGGAAGACAGGCCAGCAGAGGCCTTTGGCAGGGCAGCATTTTCCTGACAGTTGCTTCTGGTAATAAACTGTTCTAAGCAGACTGGAAGATGCCCATAGGTTTAAGGGGCTCATGGGACAGCACTGGAATCTCTCTGAACAATCCTGAAGATTCTAACCAGATCTACACCCCTTTTCCACTAGAGTGGAATGAAAGGGACCCTGGGCCTTCAACTGCCTCTCCCAAGCTGTAGCTTCTACCAGCCACAGAAATGTCTAGGATATAAAAAGACTCCTTGTCTAGGATGCCAGACACTGCTGGACACTGTCTTTCAATAGACTAATGGTTTGCAGAATAGGGTCCTGCACTAGCAGCATCAGCATCTTCTGGAAATGTGTTAGGAATATAAGATCTCTACCAAATCAGACACCCTGGGGGATGGCCCAGCCAGCAGCAAGTTTTCTTGTTTATTTTGTTTTGTTTTTTCAAGACAGGGTTTCTCTGTCCTTGAACTTGCTCTGTAGACCAGGCTGGCCTTGAACTCACAGAGATCCGCCTGCCTCTGCCTCCTGAGTGGTGGGATTAAAAGGTGTGAGCCATCACTGCCTGGCCCAGTTTTAACATTCCTACATGGGCTATGATGCACACTTGAGTTTGAAAACCAGTTGGAGGAGCTCTGGATAATAAATGTCAAAAGTTAAAAGGACTGTCTTGGCTGAGCATGGTGGTGCACACTTCTAATTCCAGTACCCAGGAAGCAGAGAGAGGTAGGCAAATCCTTATGAGTTTGAGGCCAACCTGACCTCCAGGCCACAAGACAAGATTACACAGTGAGACAGTCTCGTAAGCTTGTCTTGATCCCAACACTGTCAGGAAAGTCCAGCTAACATGGCTCAGGGATGTGTCTTAGGGATGTCTGCAAATGTTCCTTTGTGCAAACACAAACACATCTTTATGCAGTCAGAGGCTGCTCATTTGCTTCCCGGCCACCCAGACCTGAAAAACCACACAGAAACTGTATTATTACAACACTGCTTGGCCTATTAGCTCACACTGCTTATTGGCTAGTTCTTATATCTTAAATTAACCCATTTTTATTAATCTGTGTATTGCCACGTGGTTGTGGCCAACCGGTAAGATTCCATTCAGCATTTGTCTCCTGTGGAAGCTACATGGCTTCTCATTGACTTTGTCTACTCTCTCCTCCTCTATGTGCTTGGAACTCCAGCCTTGCCCTATTCTGTACTGCAATAGGCCCAAAGCAGCTTCTTTATTAACCAA
>LOJH01001050.1:0-48708 GCA_001685095.1 Ellobius talpinus | reverse complement strand
CCAGGCTGGTCTCGAACTCACAGAGATCCACCTGCCTCTGCCTTCTGAGTGCTGTTAATCTCTTAACAGCCTTCACTCACTGTCAGTTGAGGACACTTTCTTCTGGCTTACATATGCTTATTTTTATCAAGGAAAAGCAAAAAAAACAAAAAAAAGTGATGAAAGAGTCTTTGCTGTTACAAGTGGGATTGAAGCTCCACGTCTATGTATTCACAGTTCTGTAGCTTTGGGGCTGTCTCTTTACCCATGTGACTCTATTTATAAGCATTTTCTGTGTTATTAATTTTAACTTTTAAACACAATTGTATTTTACTTAAGCACTGAGGCCAGACGTTTTCAGCTATTATTATCTGACTTCTGATGTTTAAGCTATCTGTGTGTAGCAGTTAAAGTTTGGATTTGATGTAGTTCAGATTTCCGTGTGACTTATGGGCCCCTCACACTCAAATCCAGAGGTTCTGGTTAAAAATACAGATCTCTGCATGGTGTTTATTCTCTGGGTTTTAGGTATATACTACAGAGTGATTTTTGTCCCATTCTTTGTTTCGATAACTTGAGAAAACTAAACTCAAAAATTGTAGAAATACAGTTTAAAAATTGAAACAAATATTTTTAATTTCAGATCAATAGTAAAAAAAAGGAATCAGCATGGGAAATGACAAAAAGTCTATATGATGCCTGGTCAGGATGGCTTGTAGTTACCTTGACAGGACTGGCTTCAGGTAAGGAAAAAGTTCACGGCAAACCTTTGGTTTGGTTTTTTAAGTTAACTGAAGAACTCACGCTTCCTTGCCTTCATTTTTAGGTACATTAGTTTTTTTTCCCCTTAGAGTGTTTGTTTCTCTTGAAAAAAAAAGACAAAAGTTAAGTATTAGGCCAGGAGACAGAGATTTCTGAGTCTAATTTTGGCTCTGGCACTTGGTCTCACCAACTTGGCTGACTCAAGTTTCCTTATCAGTGAAAGTAAATGGTTTGGATGAGTGAAGTGTCTTGTATTTTAGTATCATACTCAATAGCTAATACTTGTTCTCATGCAGTATTCTAGCAGCTCTGCATGTACTTAAGCCTCGTTTTGGTCTCCATCATTAGCGCCATCCTAACCATGTTACAGATGAGAGACCATATAAGAGAAGTGAAGTGGCTTGGCTAGGTTCATGGTCTGTTCCCTGGAGAGTGGAGGTGAATAGCTAGCAGCCGATGGTCTGAGTACCATAGGGATAGTTTTAATCATTCTCGACTTCTATCATGTAAAACAGAAAACATGAAATAGTAGGTATTTGTGGAGAAAAGAAAAAAGTATTGAAAACTGGCATGCCTAAGAATTTGTGTTCTGGGGGCTGGAGAAATGATTAACGGGTTAGGAGCACTGGGTCCTTCTGTAGAGGACCCGGGTTCAGTTCCTAGCACCCACATGGCAGCTCACAACTGTCTGGATCTCCAGGTCCTGAGGATCCATGGCATCAGACATGCATGTGGTATACATACATAATACATACATGTATAATATCCATCAGCATAAAATAAGAAAGTGAATCTTAAAAAAAAGTCTGTGTGACCCATTGATTTCTTTTGATAAGAATGATCTAGATTTGAGCATAGCTTTATAATTTTTAGTATTCTGTCAGTAAGGTAATCTTCATATGTATAGCTTTCTGTTAATTGAGAAGAAATTAAATTTATTATGAAGTAATTCAGTGAATGATGTGAAATTCCTTACTTATATTTAATGAACATTTTATTTTATTGTCTGTTTTGAGACAGTTTCCATGTAGCTCTGACAGTACTGGAATTTGATATGTAGACAAAGACTGGCCTCAAACTTACAGAGATTAGCCTTACTCTGCCTCCCAAGTGCTGATGTTGAAGGTGTGTACCACCACATCGAACTGTGAGGTCTTTATCATTTCTAAGTCTACTCATTAAGGTTAGGGTGGAAACATGCTAATTAAACATCCTGACTTAGTTGCCAGAGTTGTGAAGCTCCTGTCAGGTAGTTTGTCTTTTGAAGGTGTTTTAATGGTTTTAAAATAACTTTTTCCTTTCTAAAATTGCAATTAATTTTAATGATGTGTTGGTTTTAATTCCAGGCAAAGAATATAATTTTTATTTTAAAATAGAGCTATTTACAATTTTAAAATTGTATTTAAATTTTTAAATTTTTAAAAATTAAAAATAAAATTTAAAAATTAGAAAGTTAAAAACATGTATTTAAAATTTTAAATCTTAAATTTAGATAATAGTTCCTAGTTCAGCCTTTATTTATAGGAAGACTTTTTGCTTTTTATTAATCTTTTAACTAGATAGTTTCAACTGTCCCTAAATAGACTTATATTTTGGAACATTTCCAATGCATTATTCTTACAGGAGCCCTGGCTGGATTAATAGACATTGCTGCTGACTGGATGACTGACCTAAAGGAGGGCATTTGCCTCAGTGCATTGTGGTACAACCATGAACAGTGTTGTTGGGGTTCTAATGAAACAACGTTTGAAGAGAGGGATAAATGTCCACAGTGGAAAACATGGGCTGAGTTAATCATAGGTCAAGCAGAGGTACGTCTTTGCTCAAGATGAGTTAGTCATTGATACAGATAAATCTGTCCACTTCCAGTAGCTATAGAATTAATCACATATTAGCTGATTATAAAGTACACTTAAGGATAAAAAAGGTAAAGTCTGTATGTAGCAGAGAGGAATGGAAAAATCTTTAAATACAGTGAGAACAAAGGCAGATTGTTTTAAGTAGCTTTTGTGTCATTAAATGCATGATCATATGAGTCACATGGGTTATGACAGATTATTTCAAGTTGTGGCAGAGAAGTATAGTTAGTGCAGCAAGAAGCTGTGTAAGGTTAATACGTGGATTAACGTATTATGTCACTACGATTGGAAAATATGGATTATGAAAGTACAAGATATATTTTATAATTTATAAAATCAGCCTTTCTAGGTTGAAATACTTTAAAAGAATTCATACATTTTTATTTTTTTGTTTAAGATACATTTTTAATTAAAATAGAAATACCTCCTTTCCTTTCTCCATCCCCTCCCAGGTACCCTTCTTCCAACTCTTTCTATGGCCCCCTTACTCTTTGATAGTCTGTCTTTTATTATTGTTAGATAATGTGTGTGTGTGTGTGCATGAATATGTAAATACATCCCGCTGAGCCTGGTTTTGTTTGTCTATTTGGCGGGGCTGGCCATTTGTATTGGATAACTAAGAGTGGGAGGGCCGTCCTTGGAAGAGGCTAATACTTGTAGCTGGCGTTGCTTTCTATAGTTCTTTGTCCAGCCGTGGGGTCCTGGGAAATTTTCTACCTTTCCACATTAATGGGTCTATTAATACTGCCATTGTTCTGACCTTGCTTATGCTGCCTTTTTCTAGGAGATACTGTTTTAAGGTAGAATTTTCGGTATTTTGGTTCTTAAAATTTTTCTGTCCCCTGCCCACTGAGAATCATGCAGGAACTATGTTATAGATGTATCCAGTGGATCTGGACTCCCTACAACCCATTGATCTCTGCATTGTGTACTGTTATAGTTTTCTGAGATGATCTCCACTTTCCAGGAAATGTGCCTCCCAAACAAAAAGGGTTAGCAGGTCTAGGAGTAGAACTATGCTTAAGTATTTGCAGATGGTGGAAGGGCATATGTTTTTCTTCGCAGTACTACAATATTTAGTCATATTATTACAATGATGTTCTGTAATAAAGCTTAAATTTAGGTTATTAGATTCAACATTTATATATTCACATATGGATATATCTATATATTTTAAGACTTGTTTATTCATGTATTTTATATGTATGAGTGCTCTGTTTTCATGCATACCAGAAGAAGGAATCTGATCCCACTAGGTTATGTGCCACCATGTGGGTACTGGGAACTGAACTCAGGGCTTCTGGATGAACAGTCAAGTGCTCTTAACCGTTGAGCCATCTCTCCAGCCCCATGGATATATTTTAAAATACAAATGTTTAAATTTTTACATATGGATATATTTTAAAAACTTTCATTATAGCCAAACTTAGGTCAAAATAATATTTTTAGATTATATTCCATGTGTGGGTTTTTTTTATCCTGCTTAATTATTAACGATCTTCAGGAGAATTGAAACAGAATGAAATCTGAGTGCAGCGATTGGAGAGATGGTTCAATGGTTAAGGGTGCTCACTGCTCTTGCAAAGGACCAGAGCTCAGTTCTCAGCACCACATGGGAGCTCATAGCTCTGACTCCATTTCCAGAGAATCACATTATCCTTTTCAGTATTCTGTGGGCTGCTACATCCTTGTGGTTCAGTAAACTCACACAACCAAACACATGTACACATTAAACAAACAAACAAACAAACAAACAAGTCTACAAAAGAAAGGAAAATCCAAGTGCCAACACCATTTACCTCTACCAACAATTTCTAAAACATTTGTGGATAGGCATAGGTCAGTGCTTATGTATCTGTATAACAAGACTTTAGAAATCAGGAAAACTAGAAAATTTACCAAATGGAAATAAGGCTTCTTACTATGTATAGTGATTAGCTTTTGGATTCTACTTAAATACTTTGTTCATATAAAGCTTTTATCCTTCTGGAAATAAACCAAGAGACTTTTCGAACTTTTACCAATTGTGTGTGTAGTGGCATGTGGTTGTATTCTCAGCTACTTAGGAAGCTGAAGCAAGAGCATTTCTTGAACCTAGAGCTTTGAGCCTGGGTGAATATCTGAATCCCAAATCCAAAAATACTAATAACAGTAGTGATAAATTTTATGTAAGTTTCTAATGTGGCAGGTACTTGAGTTAGTGGTACACTGTAAAACTCATGTTCATACTCTGAGCTGTTTTTGCTTTTTAGGGCCCGGGATCTTATATCATGAACTACATAATGTACATCTTTTGGGCTTTGAGTTTTGCCTTTCTTGCAGTTTCTTTGGTGAAAGTATTTGCTCCGTATGCCTGTGGCTCTGGAATTCCAGAGGTAAGCCATGTAGTTAGTCATTGTATGAAAACTGTATGTTGCCTTTTATTTTTAGGAATTGTACTTTTTTAGAAAATAGGGTTTTTTTGTAAATATAAAAAAAGAAAATTAAATAAGTATAAGTTGGGGCCTAGAGAGATGGTTCAACCTATAGTATAGAGGTTGATTATCATCAATCAGTCTCTCTCTCTCTCACATACACATGTGCGGGCGTGCACACAGACACAAACACACACACACACACACACACACACGTCTTTCACCGCTAATATATAGCTCATGAGTAAGCTCATGAGTAAGTTTAGACAACAAAAACTTCAGAAATGCTTTATGGCCTGAAGTTCTTTGATGGATTAGTTGATGTTTTGCTGTTTGACTCTGATTGTAATGTATCCTTCCTTTCTAAGACTGCTGACTAGGTTAAATAATCTAATGACTCATAAATTTGATCATTTTGCATTTTAAGGACAAAATTTGATCATAGTAGGTCAGTAATATCGGTACTTATTTTTTATCTCATCAGTAGTAATTTAAAAGAGAAAAACACTTAGGCTTGAACTCATTTAATTCTATTATTTATTTAAATTTTTTTCTAACATATCCTTTAAAAATAAATTGTGATTCCTAAAGACTGTATAGGTAAATTTATCTTTAATAAGAAGTCAGTCCCTGCAGTTGTGACTGTCTGTCATTCATCTGCTGTGGTATAGGTAAGGACAGTCCATATGATTACAGTGTGGTGAGACGGTATAATATCTTTATTCCTGACTAACTGAACTGTATCTAAGTACTTTATGTTTATTCCTACAACAGAAATTTTTAAATTTGCCTTTAATTGATTGCATATCATTATGGCTTTACCATGAGGTAGTATTTTTATTTGTTCTTGAGATAGGATTGCCTCTTATCTTTGGTTACAGACATAATTATATGATACAGATTTATCATATATGGTAAAAAATAAAGTTTTTTTTAACTATGAAATATTTTATAGTTTGGCAAAGTTTGGTAGGTAGTTTGGTGAGTGAAACATGAGGTTGTTTCGGCTAAGTTAAATTCTTGTTTCCTAAAGTAAATTAACTGCCTTCATCTTCCTTTGTAGATTAAAACTATTTTGAGTGGATTCATCATCAGAGGTTACTTGGGGAAATGGACTTTAATGATAAAAACCATCACATTAGTGCTGGCTGTGGCCTCGGGTTTGAGTTTAGGAAAAGAAGGTCCCTTGGTCCACGTTGCCTGTTGCTGTGGAAATATCTTTTCCTACCTCTTTCCAAAGTACAGCACAAATGAAGCTAAAAAGAGGGAGGTGAGTGGCTCATTTAATAGGAAAATGAGTGCTACATAAACTCAATGTCCCTTGTGTGATTTCCTAGTGTAAAGATCTGTCTAACTCATTTGTATAAATTGTATATTCGGATTAAATCTTGGGTCTTTAGAATTGACTGTCAGTGCTGGTTCAGCCAGGCTAGCTAGAATCCCTTTGCTTTCAGTTGATTTCTCAAAGATCTTTCCTATTTTTATTCACTTGTCTTTTGACATTACTGTGTATTCTAGCTTGGAAAGTCAGGCTGTGATTTCCTCCTGGAGACAGTATCTAATGTCATGGAAAGTGGGTGTGATACACAGAAATTTGTGAGTGCCTCCAGGACTTTTGAAGTCTAAGTCAGAAACTTACCTAACAGGGAACAAGGGAAGTCTCCTTACTCGGATGCTGTAAAGCCTGACATTTCATTATGCAAAGCCAGCATGAGCTTTTCTAGCAGAACGTGAAACTAGGCTGCAGCTCATATATTGTTGTGGGTGTTTCTAGATGAAAAGCAGGATCCTGAGCAATTATAGAGACTTGAGTTTCTTTAAGAGTCTTTAATTCCATTTTCATAATCTAATCCTTTAGCCTTAGATGGTACAGAGATCTTATGGTTGTTAAGGTATGGCCTTTACATCTCATCAAGGATTAAACTCAGGCCCTAGTCTTTCATCCTGCTGGGACTGATATAACACCCCCACATACATTTTATCAGTTTCTTTAATATAAATAATTATAGTACTTTTTTGTTTGTTTTTTGAGACAAGGTTTCTCTGTAGCTTTGGAGCCTGTCCTGCAACTAGCTCTTGTAGACCAGGCTAACCTCGAACTCACAGAGATCCACCTGCCTCTCCCTCCTGAGTGCTGGGATTAAAGGCATGTGCCACCACCAACCAGCTAGTACTTTTTAATTTTAGTATTGAGGTATTATTCTTGTATTGGATATAGAGATCCCCAAAGTGGAACATTTAAAAGCATCATATTTTCATCTTTGAATGATAATTGTGATTTTTACTACTTTATTATGTATCAGTACTTTGGAAGTATTTGTTTACATTATAAAATTATGGCACTGCCATCTTCATTTATAAGCTAGAAAAGTAGGGCTTAAACTGCTAGCAGAACTGGGTGGTGGTGGTGCACACCTTTAATGCCAGCATTCAGGAGGTGGAGGCAAGCGTGTCTTGAGTTTTAGAGTTTTAGAACTCTACAGAGTGAGTTCCAGGACAGCCAGGTTGGTTACACAGAAAAACAGTGTCTGAAAAGAAACAGGAAGGCTAGCAGACATACTCAAGATTGTATACAGTTAGTCACAGAATGTGAATTTAGATTTCTCTGATTCCAAAACCTTTGATTTTAGCTATTGTGCTATTACTATAATTGTATATGTATGTTTAGGTATGTTAAGAAGCAAAATAGCCAAATCCTGTATTACGGTGTTTTAGGTGGTTTTCTAAGTACTTTGTATATATTTACTAAGTAACATTATCATGATCATTTTAGAACGAAGAGGGAGTCTCAGAGAGGTTGAGGTTCTCACCATGGTTGTGTAGGTGGTCTGCGGCAAGGCAGCTTGATACAATTCATGCTCTTTATAGAAGTATACCATTTGATGATTTTCCTTCAGATATTTACTGGATCAAAGTAGTGATAGGGATAAAGATTCCTAAGAATATTAATTCAATAAATTTCCAAAGAAATTACAGTATCGTTGATTGCCTACAGGCAGAAAATCAGCAATGATCAGGTGCCTCTAGAGAGCTGCCCAGGGGACCCACAGAATGTGTTTGGGTTCTTCTTCCTTGAAACTTTCTCTGCAGTTGAGTTGGTGACTCAGAGGTGCTGCTGGTGGTACTTTTAGAATGATGTATTGGGAATATACTTAGAGTGAAATCAAGTGTGGCAGGATGTTCAGAGTGCTTAGGATAGTTAGAAATAAACACTTGCCTTTGCTTCACAAGGAGGATGTGTAAGATCAGAAGCGGCATTTGGAATAGCATGGAATATAAAATGTGTTTGCTGGGTTTGAATTGATCAGGAAACTAAGAACAAACCATGTTCTCTTTGTAGGTGCTGTCAGCCGCTTCTGCTGCAGGTGTTTCTGTAGCCTTTGGGGCACCAATTGGAGGAGTTCTTTTTAGTTTGGAAGAGGTATGTACAAAAACAGTATTGGAAATGATACAAAATTACATTTAAAATTGTATCTTGGTGTACTTTTTATTTTTGTAGCTGGTATAATAGAATTTGTTTTTGAATTTTTAGAAAGTTTTAACTAATTCTCACATAAAAATATTTTATATATAACCCACAACTACAGAAAATTGTGTTTTAATTTTTTCAAAGAAAGATTTGTTTTAAATTATTTGTATGTATCTGTGGTCTTCCTTTTTATATTTTATATAAAACTATGCCCATGTATGACTTTAATATTTTTTCTTTTAGTTTTATAGAAGAGATAAATCAACTCATTTTAATGAGTTAACAAGAATTTCTAAGGGGACATTTATTTTTAGCTAACATTATTGAATTAAATATGAAACTCCTTTTGAAAAATAAACAATTCTTGGTATTCTAAATGATTATTAGACATTTGCAATCAGTTATTGTAAATTTGTAGTTACAGGAGAGTCAAAGAAAAAACATTTTTATTAGGGCAAATCATATAAATTCATACTGCAACAAAATTTGAGCTAGCTACAATGAAGTTTATACTTGTAATAAAACAGAAATAGGTGATAGCATTAATTTTTCTTTTCTGTTTTTTAGGTTAGCTATTATTTTCCTCTCAAAACTTTATGGAGATCATTTTTTGCTGCTTTGGTGGCTGCATTTGTTTTGAGATCCATCAATCCATTTGGTAACAGCCGTCTGGTCCTCTTTTATGTGGAGTATCACACACCATGGTACCTTTTTGAACTGTTCCCTTTTATTCTCCTAGGAGTATTTGGAGGGCTTTGGGGAGCCTTTTTTATTAGGGCAAATATTGCCTGGTGTCGTCGACGCAAGTCCACCAAGTTTGGAAAGTATCCTGTTCTCGAAGTCATTATTGTTGCTGCCATTACTGCTGTGATAGCTTTCCCCAACCCATACACTAGGCTCAACACCAGTGAGCTGATTAAAGAGCTGTTTACAGACTGTGGGCCGTTGGAGTCCTCTTCTCTTTGTGACTACAGAAATGACATGAATGCCAGTAAAATGGTTGACGATATTCCTGACCGCCCAGCAGGTGTTGGAGTATATTCAGCTATCTGGCAGTTGTGCCTAGCACTCATCTTTAAAATCATAATGACAGTATTCACTTTTGGTATCAAGGTAAGTGCTCATGTGAGATGATACTGGAATAATTTAGAGATGTCCAAAATTTTTATGTATAATGAGAAATGAAATTTTATCCAAAATGATTACAATTCAGAGACCAGAATCAGAAAAGACCACATTGGTCTGAAATCAAGAAGTTTCTGATAACCTCTGGGGACAGTGGGACAGAGTTTGTTTTTTTCTGCATTTTTCATGTTCTAGGGGCTGCATGAATTCCTTGGCTTATGTTACCTTTCTTTCATTTTCAGAGCCATGGATGGCTGGCCAAGTCTTTCTGTTGTCTAACTCTTAGAAAATCCTGATTTCACATGAAAAAAAAAAAAACCCTAGAATTACTTTTAATTCAATCAGATAATACAGGGTAATCTCTTGTTTTAAAAGTCAGCTGGTTAACAACCTTAATTCTCTGCAGTATTGATTGTTCCTTGGCATGTAACCTGTTCATTGAGTCAGGAGAAGCCATTATTCTATCTTCTGTACTTCTGTAATATGTTAGCGTAAATGGACACCATGGTCTCAGAATCAAATTGCTAGAGCTATAAACTCTGTGACTCTCCACCAAGCATTTAAAAATGCTGTATCCTGGACCTTCGCTTCTTCTGGACTCACCGAGTATAGCTTTCTCCTGAATGCAAACAGAGAGCAGATGTCAGCTTGCCCTACACTGTTCCTCACATCAGGAACCTGCCCTTCCTGCACACTTTCACACCCTGTGCTCGTCTGCAGTAACCCCTTATTTCTGTGAACTTGATCAGGAGCTTGATAGTTTTGAGTTTAAGATTGCTTTTCTCTTGCCTTTTTAGTCCACTGAATATCAAATTTTAAAAAAGCTTAGTTTTATTCTTTTTTTTTAGCAAAGTTAGTTAAAACAGCCATTAAAGTGCCTAGGTAATTATTGCTTTTCCCCATAAATCCCAGCATTATTACTGTCAGTAGATTTACACCAAGTATTCAGTGGCTGGAGCTGGAGGCTGATGGCAAGCCTTGTTAAGTCCTAGGCTTTGGCCAGTGGATTATAACCGAGGATTGTGAAATGTATTTTAATCCTTTGCATTGTATATCTCTTAATTAGTTCAGTACATGCCAATATGTTCTTTCCTTATCTTTCAAGAATTTCTGCCAGTAAAGATTTTTCAGTTTTTAGTTGATTCACATGTATATTCCATGCAAAATAATGAGGGCTCTGGAAATATTGCCTGACTTACGCTGTAGCACTTGAAGAGTAATGTCTGCTATCTCTCCCATTTGTAAAAGTATAGTGGAAGGACAGTCTTGGGAGATTACTGCTTCACATGGAACAGATTCAGTTTTATGGGAAATACCAGTCACTTTTTGCTTTTTACTCTGGACTACTGAAAATTTTGTTAGAGGGTAACTAAGGATTCCCTAGGATAAAGGATAAATAAATTGTGAGTTATTTTCTCTTTGCCTTAGAGAATCCACTCGGTACTGAATTCAAAGGATTATGGAGCTGTTCACTTAACAGGATTTTGCTGTAGTTTAATTTGTACTAGGATTTTAGAATTTCATCAAGTTATGAACGGAGTCAATTATTAGAAACAAATCCATAAAATGTAGTTTTCCGTCACGTGATTAGAGCTTTGTTGCTTACTGTCACAGGTTCCGTCAGGCTTGTTTATCCCCAGCATGGCCATTGGAGCAATTGCAGGGAGGATTGTGGGGATTGCTGTGGAGCAGCTTGCCTACTATCACCACGACTGGTTTATCTTCAAGGAGTGGTGTGAGGTTGGGGCTGACTGCATCACACCTGGGCTTTATGCCATGGTTGGTGCCGCCGCGTGCCTAGGTAATGTGATTGTGTTTGCTTGTTTGTGGATATTCGCAAGTCCCAGAAAGAAGAGAGCCAGTGTTAATATATTCATGTTTATTTGGTTGCTGGGGGAAGAGGATGCAAGGTGGAGGGGAAGGAATAATTGCAAAAGAAATGAGCCACTAATATTCTAGTACTGGGTTTTGTTTTAGTTGTCTGAGAACATTTGTTTAATGTAAAAATTTAATAATAGCATATTTGTAATATTACATAATGGTTTATGACAGAAACCATCTTGGTACAACATAGGCTTAATCTGAATCCTGTCCAGGGAGACTGTTTTCTCACTGCTAAGGACCTGGCCTATCTATAACCATTGATAGAGCATTCTGATGACGTTTCAGAGTAATTTCACTTTAGACTCTGTAGTAGTTTATTGGCCTGAGTAAAAGATTTGTTTTTCAGCCGTCTAGCATCTAAGGTACATTTGTAGAAAAATGAGAAATAGTAACTATTCATTTTAGTGAAAAAAAAGCAAAATAATGACTCTAAATCTAAGAATTTCTCTGGCATGAAAAAATTGTTGGGTTTTAAATTTAATTTTTCTAACAAACTTTGTTGTGATATTTAATAATAGTAGGTCCTTTGATTTTGTTTTTGCTCAGGGACTCAGAATATTCAGAAGTGTAATATTAGGTGAAATTAAAGAACTGAATAATTTTCATCGAAGTAGCAAGTATTTCTTTAGCTTTCACCTTCTTTTTAGCATTGTGCTAGGTATAGTAAATGATAAGAGAAAAGTAATAGTGGGCCGGCCTCTGGGAAGCTGTGCCCAGCACTACTAGGAAGACAACAGTGAGCTCTGTCTGTGAGCTGACAGAGTGCAGTGCTGGGTTTAGAAGGGAACAAAGAGTTGAAGTACTCCGGGAAGGACACAATAGGAGTCTTAGTGTTTTTAAGTTAAGTTTTAATTGAGAAATTATACGTGTCACCCTCATACTTCTCAAATTTTGATCAAGATTTATCTTTGAGTCAGCTCTCTCAACTATCAGTCCACAGTTCTTTTATTTGGGTCTGCCTTCTTTCCACTTGAAGTATGAGCTTACTAATGACAATTTCAAATCCTGTGACTCTTTGGGATCTCATTTCTTCAAGCAATTAACTTTAGGGTCATTTTTTAATCAGACAGATCTGTCTGGTTCTCAATTCCTAATACCATGTTTAAACATGAATGAGTTCGAGTCATATTTATGTTTTTTAAGCGGTTATGTGAAGAATCATGCAGACGTTTGTAATATTCTGATATCCAAGATAAAAAATGTAATAGAGGACTGGGGAGGTAGTTCAGTGAGGAACAGCATTTGCAAGCATGAGAACCTGAGTTCTAATCCCCAGCACCCATTCCAAAAGCCAGGCTTGCCTGTGCATTTCTGTAACCCCAGTGTTAGAGGGTGGAGACAGGTGATCCTGGGAGTTCACTGGCTAAGGTCAGTTTAAGACTTTTTTTTAAAGGAGTAAGGTAGAGAGCAGTAAACAGCAGGTGTCTTCCTCTGGTCCCCGCCTGTTCACCCACATTCATGTACTACACGCGTGCGCACACAGATACACAGACACAGACCTACATAATAGTCCTCTAAGTAAGAGCCATAGAGTTACTCTCTGAGGGTTTTCCAGAGTAATCTGATTATAGGAAGATTCTAATGCAAAGATAAATTCATATGAAAACACATTTGGAATTGATGCTTTGAAGAAATGTAACTGTATTATTTAGTACATTGTGAATATTTTGGGCAACAAGTTGAATTGGTAAGAAATAGACTGTAAAAAAATTAGTATCTGAGTTTACATCAGAATGAATTTATATTTGAAATTGTTCAGATTTGTTGCAGAGTTCTGGATTTGCCATTCTTGGCATGATGGCTGGAAATATTCCTTTAGTTCTTTGATATTTACTTTTCTCATCTATAAAATGGAAATACTAGCTTGTCTAGTATGATTATTCGGAGGATCACATGAAATAACATATTAGCAGGGTTCCAATTAAAATAAGCGCTTAGTTTAAAGACAAGCAAAAGCCTTTTTAAACTGGCTGGAACATGCTGACTTAGAGTAGATTCATAATGTATCGTAGTAGATCCTTCCTTTTTTAGGCTAAGAAACAAAAAAGTTTAATGAACTGACAAATTTTTCCTCCCTCCCTCCCCTCCCTCCCTCCTTCCCTCCCTCTTTTTCTAGACAGGGTTTCTCTGTGTAACAGCCGTGGCTGTCCTGCAACTCACTCTGTAGACCAGGCTGGCCTTGAATTCATGGAGATCCATCTGTCTCTGCCTCCTGAGTGCTGGGATTAAAGGCGTGGGCAACCACCTCCTGGCAACTTCTCAGTTTTCTAATTACATTTATATATTTACTTTGGCGGGGAGTTTCAGAAGAAGGGTCAATGGGTAGTTTGTGAAAATCAGTTCTCTGCTGCCATGTGGGTCATGGGTTGAACTCAGCGGGCACCAGTTGCCTTGACTTGCCAAGTCATTGAGCTGCTCCATGTCGCTAAGTCCTTTGACCAAAAGAACAACATGATGGAAATGATGCTAAAGCCTCTGTGCCTGTGAATGCCTGTCACCCCGCAGAAATGTGACGATTGCCAGCTCAAGGTCAGCCTGGGCTATGTAGTAAGACCTTGTCTTTAAAACAAAAAGTAGTAACTTAGTTGTACTAGTGACTTATGAAGTGGGTTGTCCATCACAGGGTCAAAGAGTCAAGGAGGTAAGTAAGATACAGTGGTATTAAAATGAGAGCACAGGGACTAGGGAGATGGCTTGCCAGTTAAGAGCTCTGGCTGCCTTTCCAAAGGACTTGGGTTTTATTTGTCACACCCCACATGGCTGTCACACCCCACATGGCAGTTCAGAACCTCCAGTTCCAGGGCATCAGACATCCTCTTCTGGCTTTCATGGGTACCAAGTATGAACATGTACACAGATATAATATATGGGCAAACAGTTATACATGATGCATAAATATTGAAAGTATATTTAAAAAATTAAAAACATTTTTTGTAATGAAAGAATAATTTGGGTCCTGGACTAGGTTGGTAACAGTGAGAATCCTGAGAAAAGAACTCGTAGGCAGGTATTTTACAGAAGAATTCAGATCTGTAGAGGTAATAGTGGAGATAGTAGAATAAAATTAAGTTTCCAAAAGTAGAATAAAATTAAGTTTCCAAAAGAAATCACCTAGATTGTCAGGAAGCACATGTGCAGGAATGTGGGATCATGGAAGTTGATGACCCCTCTTAAGTGAAGAAGAGAGATTTGGATTTCAAATGTTGTTTTCTCTGACAGCCACTTCAAGTTTTTTTTTTTATAGTTTATAAAACAAGTAGTAAGGTGTGGTGTTGATAACAGAAACACAGAAAAGGCACCAGTAGGTAGCAAATAGATTAGGGTGACATTGTCAGAGAGCCAGCCACAGCTGAGACTGATTGTCTGAGTCAATGAATAGGTGCATTTCTCTCCCTTCCTCCTCCATCCCTCCTTCTTGGGATAATGGTTTCAAAACCAGGTCCTTACACATGCTAGGCAAACATCCTCCCATTGTGTTAGAATTCCCCCTCCAGCTCCAAAATAGATGAATTTTCTACCCAACAATATCACTTGCATTGTTAATAAATATCAAAGCTTCAAAGTGTTTTACATATTTTGAAAAGACACAGAGAAAATAAATTTACTATTCTACTATATGTTTAATTTATAAATTGGTAGCAAGCAAGAAAGAGACATGATGTACTTATTTATATTTAAGAGGTTTTATAAGAGTGAAATTTATCTTTGCTGCAGCATGAAATCAAAATGGCAAAGTCGTTTTTCTTGGTCAGCTGTAGTTTGATTTTTTGGTATTAATATAAAAGATTTAGAAATGTTACATTAATCATTTCTGTGCTATAACTGGTTGGTTTTTCTCTGGATCGTATTAGAAGTAATGGTTATTATCCTAAGAGTAGTTGTTGGTTTTGTTGATAATGCTTTTCACTGGTCAGGGCCTGCCCACATTCAGCTGCCTAGTGCAAGACCCTAGTACTGTGGTGGTTAAGAGCCTGTCTTTCCTGACCAGTGCTGTTTATTTCTTTCAGGTGGTGTGACAAGAATGACTGTCTCCCTGGTAGTTATTGTTTTTGAACTTACTGGAGGCTTGGAATATATTGTTCCTCTTATGGCTGCAGTAATGACCAGTAAATGGGTTGGTGATGCCTTCGGTAGAGAAGGCATTTATGAAGCACATATCCGACTAAATGGGTACCCTTTCTTGGATGCAAAAGAAGAATTCACTCATACAACTCTGGCTGCTGACGTCATGAGACCTCGAAGAAGTGATCCTCCCTTAGCTGTTTTGACTCAGGACAATATGACAGTAGATGACATAGAAAACATGATTAATGAAACCAGCTATAATGGCTTTCCTGTTATAATGTCAAAAGAATCTCAGAGATTAGTGGGATTTGCCCTCAGAAGAGACCTGACAATTGCAATAGGTATGATTTCTAAAAGCACCATCATGAATGTATATGCCTTTTGTGTAATAGATTTACAGAAGGAGAAAAAGCATTGAAGTTTAATTGAGGGGCAAATGATGTTAATTTATGTGCTTTGAAGTCTGTGTTCTTTAGGAAAGGAATTTAGGCCTCAGTGATTGTTTTTCTGCCTGGGTGGGGAGGGCAGTAAGAATTTTCACTTTGATTAGCAACTCTAAATCTTCGTCCCTGTGATGCCAGAGTGAGAGAGGAGATCTCTAAGCCATTGATTCGCTACTCCCTAGTGTTTTGGGCAGTACCTTGAACCACCCAATGTCAAATTATCAAACATTTGGTCTGTCTCAAGGTAATTGCCATTTCTCATCACCCTTCCTGCTCTCTGGGGGTCGCTTTTCCAGAGAAAAGGGAAAGCGGTGAGCAGTTCTGGAATTCATAGAGGAACCTAAAGGAAAATGGTTGAGTTTTGAAGACAAGACAGTGCTAAAATTTTCACTAACTTGTATTCCTCCCGACTGTGGATAGATGCTGCTTTAAACTTTATAAACAGTCACTTGACAGAGACTGTTGCATAGGAAATAATGTTACTTAGGGGATGTGGTACGTTAGATACATGAGATATCAAGGTGTGGCGTCAGAATGTTAAGTCACAAGACTACTTTTGAACACATCTTGAATATTTGCCAGTGTGTACCTCTATAGTTTTAAAATTTTTTTAATCTGTATTAAGTATATGTTTATGTGTGTTATTACACTATATGTTATGTATACATAATTATACATTATTGAAGGAAAGTGTTGTCCATCCTTAACAAAATATGATCTTTGAAATACCAAATTAGATGTATTCTCCTTCTTAATAGAGAATTAATCAATGAACAAGTTTTTAGAATATTAAATCAAAATGAGAATTTTCAGATTATTTAAAATTAAAAAAAAGCATTGAAACTCTTTAAAAATCTTCTGGATGGCACTGGAGTTGAAATCTGGCCTGGCACACACCTGTAATCCTGTTGCTTTGGAGGTGGAAGCATAAGGAATTGCATGTTTGAGTTTGCTGGACCGTATCACAAGACCTTGTCTTTAAAAAGAAAGGAAAAAAGAAAATAATGTTGTTTTCTACTTCAAAGGCCCGTGAATGAATGACATTAAAATAATTTTAAAAAATAAAGCAACTTAACAGATATCATGGCACATTGTGTGTCTAATAAATAAGGCTCCTTAAAGTACTTTCTGCATTCAGATGCTAGTCATGTTATCTTAAGCATTCCTCTTTTAATTGACAAATAGAAACTAATGGTAATATTATGTTTGGTAAAATACATGCAGTGTGGGATGTTAAACTGGTTGGTATTTGCAACTGCACATTTATTTTATGGAGAGGACTAAAAACCTAAGTTTCAAATGAAAATTTTAAAATTAAAGTGACAGTTCTTTATTTGGGGTGGGGGAGGTTAAGACAGAGTTTCTTTTAGCCCAGGCTGTCCTCAATAATCTGTATGTAGCTGAAGATGATTTTATAACTCTTGATCATGCTCCCTCCACTCCCACAATAAGAAATGCCGTTTCTTAAAATGACACGTTTAAAGCAAAGAGGCTGGGTATTCATTTCTGATATCTCATATCACAGAGGCACATTCCAAAATACTTTTTTTTTTCCCTATAATTCAGCATTTTAGGGTAGGGCTGCAGCTTGGTTGGTAAATGTATCTAGCACCAGGCTCTAAATTGCACCTCAGCACTGCAATCAAGTAAAAACAAAACTGTTTAGTCATAAATGTGTTGGTTAAACATCTTGAAGGTAACCTCAGAGGCACCAGCATGCCTTGGTGTCACATTAAGGAGTAAAATCCCAGACTTCCTCTTGAATTAATTTGACAAAGAGCAAGGTCATGGTTGCATTATCTGCTCTCTCCCTGAGTCTTCAGTCTGTCTGTAGCTTTCTGGGCTGTGTCATCTATGTATGTATCTGTGTCTACCTGAATTCTGCTCTGTGTCAGACTGTCGCTTTTGCTATGTGGTGGTGTAAATCTGTCCTTCTGTTAGTGTCCCTCACAAAGGGCTTTGTTCTGTGTTGTTCCCAGCATTTGTGGCAAATATTTGCCTCTATAAAGTTCCTTTTGAATTGTTTGCTGTTTTCAGCAATAGCACAGCACACATACAGGCATGTGTTACTCTGGATCAGGAGCATGGAAGAATCATAATTTAAGAGGAAAGTTATGCATTAGCTTAGGTTATATAAGCTAAGGTTACAAATGGGGACTCCAAGACAAGTCAGGTTGTTTGTTACAGTGTTCTCTTAAAGAGGGGTTCAACAAACAGGCTGAGTACACAACAGGAAATCAGCTTAATTACAGTCTTAAGTGACCTCAAGTGTATTATTAACTGAGAAGTTCCAGTCTCTGAATGTGAGAGACATCTTCCTAAAATGTATCAGCACATTTAAATGTTTGAGTAGTTAGGGTTATTTTCTTTAGTGATAATATTTGTTGTTGTTTGTATATTTAACATATCACATTGTTAATATTGTAGCTACATTTTTTTTTAAACTTTCACTTTTTATACTGGAGTTTAAAATATTATATACACCCCTATTACAGTATGCTAAATTTGATTGGCTATTCCTGCTAACCCAATTGCATGTAAAAACTTTCACTCTTCATACCTTTTTTTCTTTTTCTTTATCCTTCTCTCATACAGTACATCCCAGCCACAGTTTTCCCTCCATTTGCTCCCCCTCCCTCAGATCCACTGCTCCTCTCTTTCCCTTCTGAGAGCTGGCCTTGTAGGATTAGCCACCAAACACTACATAAGTCACAATAAGACTAGACACAAACCCTCATATCAAGGTTGGTCAAGGCAACCCAGTGGGAGGAAAAGGGTCCCAAGAACAGGCAAAAGAGTCAGAGACACCTCCATTCCCACTCTTTGGAGTCCCACAAAAACCCCAAGCTAAACAACTGCAATATATAGGCAACAGACCTAGCACAGACACGCGCAGGCTCTGTGATTGTTGCTTCCGTCCCTGTGAGCCCCTATGAGCGAGCCCTGCTTAGTTGATTCTCTGGGCAGTGTTCCGGTGTCCTACACCCTTCTGGCTCCTACAACCTTCCTTCACCTCTGTGGGGTTCCCTGAGTTCTGCAATGTTTGGCTGTGGGTCTCTGCAGCTGCTCCCATCAGCTGTTGGAGGAGGACTCTCTTCATACTCCTCTTTTTGATATTGTTGATGTCACGCTGTTTATCATTGTTATTCTGTGCTTTAAGGATATGTACTGTTTACACTGTACATTCAGTCGCCATGCACATGTTGTGTTCTTACGGGCTGAAAGCAACCTCAAGAGCCATCTATGTTGGTCACTAATGGATGCCTTTTCCATACTGTGACCATACTTTTCTGGTCGCCCATCTGCTGGCCTTTAGGACCTCACTTAGTGTGCTGTTATTCAGTATGTTTATGGCACAGCTGAATGCAGCTTCAGTAGTCAGAAAGACTAAGCATCACAAAGCTTTCATTTAGAAGCAGTAATATTCTCTTCTGTCTGGTCAGACTGGCACTTATTATTTTGGCTTAAATATTTTTGTAGCAAAATTCATGTGCAAAATATTTTCACTGTAACCAATACTGTATTTATACACACATAGTTTTCAGTTCATATTTACTGAAAAAAAACAAGTACAGAGCTGGATGACTATTTCATTTGCATATTCTGTCCATGTTATGGGTTTCTGTTTTCCTGTATGTGCTCTCTTGCACTTTCTGTCTTGCACTCTCAAAGGTGGGAGAAGAAACGGGCAGCTAGACAGAGCACATTAGAAGGGAGGAGAAATTGATAGAACCTTTATCAATAAAACAGCCTAGCCGGGTGTGGTAGTGCTTGCCTTTAATCAGTAGGGAGGCAGAACTCTGTGAGTTCGAGACTAGCTAGTCTAGTTTACAGAGCTAGTTCCAGGACAGCCATGACTACTCAGAGAAACCCTGTCTCAGGGTGGGGAGTGGGTCAAAAGTCAGTCTTTATTTACTTGGGAGTGTAATTGTAGTTAGGAGGAGCCAGCTCATGGGCAGTGGTACAGTGTAGAGCAGAAACGGCAAGGGGGACATCTCTAATCATGTCCACTGCAGAATAAGAAACATTCAGCATAAGTGGGCTTGATGACAGGTTCTGTAGTGAACAGCTCTTGTGATGTGTATAGGTTTTAAATAGAATTTCTTATTTCAAACGTTTCCTTATCTGTGCAGTGAGAAAACAGTTCCTCACCATTGAAGAAAATCACCCCATGATAAAATTATTGTCAGGTTCCATTTCATTCAAATAGGGAAAATGGCTTTATCAGTTAATTCTCGTTTGAGTAGAAGATAGGAAAAAGGAAAGGGACCAGAAGTCACAGAACTTATGCCACATGAGCAAAGTTGCATTTAAGAAAAGAAAACCCATCAATTGGAAATGTTTGTTCTTCTTTATCTCTTTTTCAGAAAGTGCCAGGAAGAAACAAGAAGGTATTGTTGGCAGTTCTCGGGTATGTTTTGCACAGCATACTCCATCTCTCCCAGCAGAAAGCCCTCGGCCATTAAAACTGAGAAGCATCCTTGACATGAGCCCTTTCACAGTAACGGACCACACCCCAATGGAGATCGTGGTAGACATCTTCCGAAAGCTGGGCCTCAGGCAGTGCCTTGTAACTCACAACGGGTAAGTTTAGCACCGCACCAATCAGCTCACTCCCTACAATTACTGCTCCTTATTAACGGAATCCTTTCAGGGCAGAGCATGAGTCAGGTCCCAGGTGGGAATGTCTCACTTTGTTTGGTTATAAATTCGGGGTCTCAAGCTTCTCAGCTGCCTGAGTAAGGATGTCAGCTCTGCTCGTTGTCAAGGATACTATGGTTCAGAGTTGGAGAAGAATGAAGAGCTTGTTGAGTTTAAGGTGTTTTTTTTCCAGGGGGGTGGGTACTGGTTCAGCCTTCAGGGAGCATGGCAGAACCAATTCCTTTGTGTGTTTCATTTCTAGTGGATAGCTTTGTCATACATTTCCTTCTAGATATTCTGCTATGTGCTATTTGAGCCAGTATTTATCATTAATTAAATAATATATGGAATTTGTAGTTTAGCTAAAAATCTTCAACAATACTGTTTTTCTTCTTTTTCTTTGTTTTCGCCTACCTTCTCCAAAACAAATCTGCCCATAAACTGAACTGTTAATGGCATACAAGAATTCATGTATTTAGAGCCTTTTATTTCCATTATATTATTTTTCTTAGTAGAATTTTTTGTTGTTGTTGCTGAGTCAGGGCCTCACTGTGGCTGGAACGGTCTGGAGTTTGTGATTCTTGTGAACCTCATGAGCACTGAGGTCACAGGCAAGCACCTCCTTGCTGGTGACTTGGTGGAATTCTTAGAACATTGTTTCGTGTGAAGTCATGGACAGAAATGCTAGGAAAAGGAAACAGATGGTTTTCTGGATTCGCTATTTAGTGAAGGCTCACCCTGAAATAGTGTGAAGCTGACTAAATGCTGTACCAAACAATCAGACAGTCATAACAAATTTTAAAATTTTGTATAAAACATGTGGGTAACAGAACACATGACCCCTCTATAGTGTAAGGGGCATGAAAAAAAAACAAAGGAATATAATTTACTGAACACTTTCATACTTTTTCACATAATTCTGCACTCTGCAAACTAGGTCCTATTTGGCAGGTGTTTTGTTGAAGTTAGCGCTCCAGCTCACAGAAGCCCAGACTCCTGCTACTATTCTCCAGTATTCTCCTGTACTATCCTTACTGTCAGATCTTTTAGTCTCTTATAACATTTTCTGGGCCTCTACAGTAGACCATATTGACTTAGGAATACCAGTATCATGTATTTATACTTTTATTTAAAAAAAAAAGAAAGTGGGAACATTAGAGCAATGTTCAGTGTTTAGCTTCTGGATTATAATATAAATAAACCAAAGATGTGTTTCACATAATACTGTGGTCTACAGTTTTATTTTGTTTACTATTGTCTAATTTAAAAACATGGTACCTAACGTCATTGTTTAAAACTTAATAAATATTGGTTAAATGGTGTATCTTTCAATAAAGCTTGACCTTGTGCCCTTTGAATCATTATATGACTCAATTGGAAACTAAATTTTCAGAAGCTTCTGTTGGCTTATGTTCTCTGCCTGGTGTACGTTCTCTTCTGTCCTGACAAATACCAGTGCTATTCTGTAAGTGGTGGTTAGCCATGACCACAAAGCCCTGCTGTGGAGGTTAATTTTCATATTTCACCTTACTGCTTAATTGGCAGGACTTTGGCAGTACAGATCCTAGAAAGGAAAGTAGTTAAGGATTACATTATTTTTAAGGGGGATAAGAGTTAGTTACATACAATTTTATCTGCTGCTGCTGCTGGCATATATATAAAGTAAAGGAGCTTTCTTCCTCCAGGGGGGTCATTGTCTCAGACTTCATCCTATTTCTTATTTCTCCACAGAAAGTAAGTGTATTCAGAAAGAAAAAAGATGGTATGGAGAGGAAAGTCTTGACTTTATTGTCTATGAGTTACTTACGCAGGAGGGTGTTTTATTCACAAAGTTGTGGTTAAAGCCAAGAAAAGCATGTTTGAAAGGGAAGACCGTGCAGTTCTCAGTAGCCATGTGTGTTTCAGCTTCGCGTAGTACCAGCAGGGGGAAGGAAAACACAACAGAGTTGGGACCATAGTTGCAAGAGGGAAAAAGAACAGAGAAGTAGTGAGAAGAGACCTGAACTGTGCTGTCACATCAGGGTTGTCCCACACTTGATACTAACAGAACTTCTCGAATCCTGTAGTTTACAAACAAACAGGATGGTCATAACACTGCTAGAGATCCTTGTGCCTAAGTCTGCCACTGAGGGCTTCTTGGGAACTTCTCAGAACTCTGGAGATGTTGATGCTCTTTGATTCCCCAACTGTCAGTGATGGAATCTTAGCCATCCTAGCTTGCCTGAGAATCCAGACATTTTGGTGGGGTGAGATAGGATATGCACTCTTGGGATTACTGTTTCTTGGAACACGCTTTGGGAAATGTCAGCTACTGACATGTTAACTTCCACCCCATTACTTTCAGTTCAAAATGCAACACCAGTTATTCTTAAACATTTGGCATTGATTTCCTCTCGCCCTTCAGAACTAAGAGTGTACTGAAGCTGCTTTCCTTCCCGAGTCAGTCTGCGGCTGTATGCAAGTGTCCCATGGTGGCTGCTTGGTCCTCATTTTGCCACCCTGACGAGCTTACTAACACAAACGATAAACTGAAATTAATCATTTTACTTAATTAGATAAACAAAACATGCACAAGAGTCAAACTGGTGTTACTGTATTTAATTAAGTGCTACCATAAAATCTATTGAATTTATTGCTTAAAATCCTTTTTATTAGCATGTAGTAATTGTACAAAATTATGGATTTTATTATATTTTCATACAAGTGTACAGTGTACATTGTTTATATTCACTACCACCCCAAAGTAAAAAAAAAAGAAAGAAAAAAATCCTTAAATATTTTTCTAAAGAACATTTCTCTAGTGGGAAAATGCTCATTTTATGTGATACAGTTTTTGAGCTTATTGGAGAGTTTGTTCCCATACTCTGAAAACTTCTGTACATTGAACCTATTTTTGCCTTTAAATGTTTCTGCCCTTCCTGCTTGTAGCACCAGCCGTCACTGTTTTATGAGGAAAATATTTGTAAAGACCAGACTGCTTTGAAGTCCCGTAGTGACCCTCTTTAAGAAGTCAGGCTGGGCAGTGGTGACATAAGCCTTTAATCCCAGCACTCAGAAGGCAGAGACAGGCAGATTTCTGTGATTTTGAGGACAGCCTGGTCTACAAAGAGAAACCTATCTCAAAATATCAAAACAACAACAATAGCAACAACAACAAAAGAAATCAGAATTTCCAAGACAGCTTAACAGGGAAGTTAACTTAAGCAGAGAAATCACTAAGGAAATGCCTGATTATTCTGAAGACATTTGAGATGGGCCCCTGGAATTTATATCAGGTTCATATTACAGTCAAATTTGGTTATTTGTTATAAAGTAAGCATCAAAATATTTAATATTTAAAAGTAGTCTAGTTAGGTAGCCTTATAAGAATTTATGAAAATCATTTTGTAAATGTAATATAATAACTGTAAACTGAAATAATTACTTAGAAAAATATGCATTAAAAGTCATTTTGACCTCTACTCATAAATGTTTTATTACCATATTATAAGAAATGGGGTTTAGTTCCTGAAAATGAGGTCATAGTATTTACATATGCTCTTCCTTAATTGGAATTCCAAATAAATAGTAAAATCTAGGAGATTTAAGCTTTCTTAGGCATTCAAACTCGCCCCCGCCCACCCCAAACACACACACAACGCTGAGGTAGATCAAATAACTTTTAGCTAAATTGTTATCTTAGAAAGTGAAAAACGTGTTCATCCGAGGAGAGGACAGTGAAACCCATGCCCCAGTCAGAGGTCTGTAGCTGTGCATCATCAAGTCTCCTCGGTATTTTTAGTTTGAGTCTTCTTCATAGTTACTATTGTAGTCACACTTTCATTATTTTGATTTTTAAAAAGTAAACCCCACCCTTAGAAACAGTATTGTGTCACTTTTGAAGTTAATAGGGTGTCTGAAAAATGGAACCTAGATTTTTAGGTCTTATTTTTATCTCAAGTTCATGAGAAGCATTCTTATGGTTTATGTTTATTTCCTTCTCTCATTCTTTGTCATTATGATTGGAAGCTCTTTCAGTTTGACTTCTCACAGTTATTAGCATAATAATCTGTTTCAGGATTGTCTTGGGGATCATCACAAAGAAGAACATTTTAGAGCATCTCGAGCAACTAAAGCAGCACGTGGAGCCCTTGGTGATTAGCTGTCAGCTCTCCTCACTAGACCCTTAAGTCAGGAGGCATGAAACTTGTGAACTGGCAGTCCTCCCACCCACCATGCACCAGTCACAGGGCTCTCGCAGCAGATGTCTGCGTGGTCCGTTAGATAGACTGTCTAAAGTCCATTCTTAGAAAGTAAGCAGCAGCTCAGTCATCAAAATTAGGTAAACTTTAAGAACTTCAAAAAGTTTGGTGGTTGAATGAGGAGGCATTATTGGACATGCTTAAACGTGAAAAGTCTGTCTACCTTAGTGGATTCACCGGTCTCTGAAGACTCCTGACTGGTTAAAATAATGTCTGTCTTGTCATGCCCCAACCCCTCACCCTCTTTTATGCTTCCTAATCTGTGGTAGTGTTGTGGTAAATCTAAGCTCTTTTGTGACTTTAACTGAGCTTAGCAAGTAGAAATGCTGACCATTTAATTTTTTAGTGGGCACACTAACCGAGCACATTGTGAATGTATCTGCGATCATAGCATTAGTTCCCTTTCTGCTACCCCTTGCATATGTTCAGTTAGAGTGTGTGTCCTGCCATTTTATTAGTGGATTGTTCATAGGTCATGTATGTGCCCTTTTCTATGTTTCTAGACTCTCATAAGTAGCTTTTGTGTTAGTGGGCTTTATATCTTAGTGGTGTCATTGATTACAGATAAATTTTGATTGATGCATAACCAGTTGTCTGGCTTTAACAATTAATGCCTCAAATTATTTTGCCCTGCAATTTTCATACCTACATGAGCCTGTCCCCATTTGTTTAAGTACACAACTGAGTATGTATTCCTGTTGTATGCTAATATTTCACAAGTGTTTCATGCATCCTTTTTTAAAGCTACTAACCTCAGTACAGTAGCTGCTCATTCATTCTGCTTTCTGCTTTCCCTGTAATCATCTTTTAGGATTGCCTCTTGATTTTTCACCCTCTTTTTAATGTAAGCATTAACACCCAAGACTTTCATAAAAGCACTGTATTTTCTTTGGGGGGAGCACAAAATTGTAAAACAGAACATAAGTATGCTTTCAGAAACCAGGGTTGTGCTGTAGGTTTATTCTTGCCTTCTGAAGTTTGGGAGGTGAAGCTTTGTGCTACAGTTGCTTTTATATTTCATCTCAATTGTATGTGCTTCCATGAATATTCTGCATACAACTGGGTAATCTGAAATTTATTTCTAAAATAATTTTTGGTTCTACAAAATGATTAGGTTTTAAATTGTTTTCTAATGGGAATGTGTTCTTTTTTCAAACCGGAATAGTATTATTTCCTGTTCATATTTCTTCCCAGTTTTTGTTCTTTTTTGTTGGCATACTTCAATCAAAATAGCTCTATTGCAGTGAGGCTTGCAGTCCTCAGCCCTAGTGGGAAGGACTATACACCTGAGTGACCACAGTACTTTTTATGTCAGAGGACGGTTGCTGGGTAATTTCATGTCTTAACCAGTAAAACACTCTTTAAAAATGCATAATCAGGCTGCTTGCTTGCCTTTCTGTTCCTGTCAACAAAAAGAATTTATCTATAAATTTAGCTCCTGTTTCCTTTTCCCTTTTAGTTTAATAGATCTTTTCTGTTTATCCTTTTCAGGCGCCTCCTTGGCATTATAACAAAAAAAGATATCCTCCGTCATATGGCCCAGACGGCAAACCAAGACCCCGCTTCAATAATGTTCAACTGAATTCTGTAGATGAGGAGAGAGAGGAGACAGAAGAGGAAGTTTGTTTGTTGAATAGCACAATTCTTTAATATGAGGGACTCGTCCACTTTTTTCTTCTTAAAAAAAAAAAAAGAAGAAAGGAAATACAAGCCGAGCTTTTGCAACCTGGTTTGCAAATAATGCTGGGAGACTGGAGGGATTGTTCGGGGAGGGAGAAGGAGTAGGAGTGAGGTACTTCCCTAACTGACTGGAGCAGTAGTTCATCTCGTGTTGTTCTGCGCTGGCTGCATTCACTGAGGCTGTGCAGTGAGAGTGCAGGCCTGAGCCTTCATGGAGCCTTCACTGGAATCCTCAAGCCTCTGGCTGTCCTTCAGCACCACAGAGACATTCTCAGTCCCTGTTTCTGGAGGGATTACTTTGAATTGAGCCATCTATTAAGACTGCAAGGTCTTGCCCTTTTATATCAGAACTGTTGTGTTTAACTCACGAAATGTATAGTTAAGCATTACCTTTCTACATTCCAAAAGAGCTTCTCTCTCCTCCCATCCCCTTTTTCCCCTTTTCTGATCTGTAACAAAACCTCTTTAAATTGGTGTGTCCTTTTGAAGCAGTCCTTTCTCATATTGAGACGTACTGTGATTTGACTGAGGTTTTATCACAAGAAGGGAATGTTTCTTGTGCCATTAACCATGTAGTTTGTACCATCACTAAAGGCTTGGAAACGTGCACACACACCACTGCTGGCCAAGCAGGTAAAATCTTGAGATGTGAATGAAATCCCCCAGCTTGTGTGATGTGTGGTTCAGAATCAGAAACAAAGAAACTTGACTCTAATCAGTTTTATTTTTTCCTCTCAGACTTTATGGATAATGTGACCTAGTCGTCTGCAGATTTTCTATTTCTGAAAGGTCTACTATGACATAAAAGTACTGTTCAGCATCACTGAACACATGCTGCTGCTGTGACAGCAAAGAGAAGGAAGGATTCTGTTCAGCTGTACCTGGAAGTAATTGCATGTTAAACACTGGAACTTTTTTCTTCAAACTAGATTATTCTTTTATTTCAGGATGTTTCACTGCTGACACTGGAGATGAAATGTAACTCATAACTTGCACTAAATGTATATTTCTTTTCTTAAAAATTTACCATTTTTATTTATATTTTTATGGATTAAAATTTATAAAATACAGATCAGTTAATATTGCACTTAAATAATTTTACCTTTTTAATGTGATTTTTTTAATAGACTAATTCTGACTTACAAATATGGAGGTATGAACAAAGATTACAATGGGCGCAAGGGTTTAAGAAGATGCGGTCACTTCTGTGCACACAATACCTTCTGAGTTCTCACTGCCATCTTCTGGTTATGCCCTCTGACCTGTCCATTCTGACTCACAAACTAGAAAGTTGAAAATACCATAAATTACTATCTGGAGATTAAAACTAAATCCTTGTAAAAGAAAAAAAAGCAAACAAAAATGAGAACAATAAAATCATAATCTGACTATACCCTTTGAATCAATCATTGAGTAGGTCACGACCTTCCATGAAGTGTTCAGTGATGATTTGTTTGGATAGCTGTGGTGCATGCTTTTGCAGGATTAGTTATAAGGTACTTCAGAGTATTTGGAATTGTCATTGGAAATGCCTGTTTTAATCATGGTCTTAACTCGCTGTTGGCAAAGACAGTTCACTCACTAGACTGGCCCAGATATCTGTGAGTTTGCATTTTTGGAAGGCAAATGCATTTGTGCAGACAGACATTTTCTGAAACAACTGGCAATGAGCCATTTTTCCTATCTGTGAGATCACATTAGCTCTGTATGATCTTGATGACTTAAAAGATCAGGAAGCCATATTAGGATGATCCCGAGTTTAACAAACTTCTAGGGTTTTTCAGCTGTGCTCTCTGCCAATATTTTTGTCTTACTTCTGTTGGCAGATTTCAAGATTTTTCAAAGCCCCTTCATTGTTCTTTGGCTAAACAGAGTAAGCTCATTTTTAATAATAGTCTATTTGTGGTGTGCAAGGCCCTGCAGGGGTACAGACTCCTTAGCATCCCTTTCTGGGTTCCAAGTCTTCAAAGGAGAAGCCAGTTTCTCGGAGCGTCACATAGTGAAACTGAACATTATTTTATTTTCCCATTTCCTTTTCAGATTCTGCTCCCCTGACCCATCTTGTTTCAGAGAGTAACATTTCATGGTACATATTAAAGCATTCATTTTTTTCTTTGTTACATTTCTCTTTCTGATGTGTCTTACTGCTGAAAACATGAAAAGTACCGTGTTTTTTAATGCATTCAGAGGTTTGGGTTTTTGCTTTTTATGGTATTACCATATGTTCTATTTTTCTTTTTTCATACATTGTTTGGTTGATTTTCAACCAAATAAGATAGTGGAGACCGTGAACTACATGTGCCTAGCTAATTGGCAAACTGACTGACCAATATTGAGTAGAGCGCCTTATTTGAGTACCCTTTTAAAGAAGGTATGATGAAAATGGGCAAGGGTGTCAGCATCTCTTATTAATAATTGCTTTTGGTTTTGGTTCCTGAAGAATGCTTAGTTGTTAATCTGTGATGTTGCCTAGAGCTGTATTTACCTGTTTTTATTTATACTAGTGTAGTAAAGCTGCATATCATTACAGTAAAAATGATTACTGTGATGAGTTAATAAGAAAATCTATTAAAATCTCTACTTCAATGTGTGGTTTGGCCTTTAATTGCATCTGTACCAGCAGCCCTCCCCTGCACATGCAGCCTCAAAAGAATGGTGCTTGCAATGTTTCTGTCAGGTTACAACTGTTTTCTCTCGTGTTTTGAGCGAGGAGCCAGAAAAGGAGGAGAATGCTGGATTGAGAATGTATATACACTTTTCTAGCAACAGGCTAGGACCCCCAAGTGTCAGCACAAAAGTTTCTAGTTCAGTTCAATTTCAAAGTGTTTGATTTTTAGAAGAAACATCATACTGTCTGAACAGAGAGAATAAATGACTTTTATGCTTAAAAACAATCACCTTAGAAAACCTCTAACAGACCTGCTTTCAAACAGCAGTAAGAGACACATGAATGAAATTTCAGCCTTCTAATACTGAGCATTTAGTGATGAGGAGAGCACCAAAGGGCCAGGATAGATCTTGTTATTTCTCCACTTAGTAGCAGTACACGGAACTTAACTGATGCTCTGAAAATGGAAGGATTCTAGAGATGGTGGATGTGAACAGGACTTGCTAATGGATTGCTGAGAATGGTAAGAGTAAGAGCTCAAGGATGAGCATCTCTAAGGTCTGATGACAATGGTATAGACTGGGAATGGCTGCAGGAAGAATAGATCATGGCCTCCTACTTTGGCTCAGAGATGAAGTTGTATTTGTTTTGTGAATATGTAAATGGAGGCATGAGAATACCACAGCATGCATGTGTAGGTCAGAGGACAACCTTCAGTGGTCAGGTCTCTCCTGCCATCATGTGGGATCCAGAGATCTAACTCAAGCCATAAGGCCTACTGGAACAGCCTAATAGTAAGGTTTTTGTTTCATTTTTCCTTAAAGATTTTTTTAACCTTTATTTATGCTGTGGGTATGTGCAGGTACCCAAGGGGCCAGGGGTTAGATCATGTGGAGTTTGAGTTACAGGTAGTTGTGGTGTACTTAATGTGGGTGTTGAGAACTGAACTTTGCTCCTCTGTCAAGAGCAGTACATGGCTTGCTCTCCCACTGAGCCATCTCTCCAGCCCCTTATTTTATGTGTGTACATGGCACATGAGTGCAGATGCTTTTGGAACTCAAGTTATAGGTAGTTGTGAGCCACCAGATGTGGGTGGTGGGAACTGAACTCGTTTTTTAGAATAGGTGCAAGTGCTCTTAACTGCTGAGTGCTCTCTGGCCAAGACATTTAATACCTTTTAGGATTACAAGTGAGGATTTCAACTAGGAACTAATATATACTTGAGATTCAAGTTAAAGAGTAGGGTTCACCTTGAGCTAAACGGGAGGTACATTCCAGAAACAGGATGAAATCACATGGATTTTAAGTTTGGACAGAGAAGAGGCAGAAGAATCAGTGATGAAAGGAGAACAAAAGAAAACTGCCAATGAGGTGGGAAGGGGTGCCATTAAAACAGGTGAGCTATGCTGGGGGACAATGCTCTTGTAAAGATCTGTCACTGGTATTGGTTTAATAAAACGCTAATTGGCCAATAGCCAGGCAGTATATATAGTATAGGCAGGACGACCAGACTAGGAGAATTCTGGGAAGAGGAAAGGCAGAGTCGCAGTCATCAGCCAGAGGCAGAGGAAGCAAGATGAGAATGCCTGAGAAAAGTACTAAGCCATGTAGCTAAACATAGGTAAGGATTATGAGTTAAGTTCTATGAGCTAGTTAGTAATAAGCCTGAGCAGTAGGCCAGTTTATAATATAAGCATCTGTGTGTTTATTTGGAACTGAATAGCTGTGGAACCAGATGGGACAGGAACTTCTGTCTGCAAGCAAAACCAAATGAAGGGGTTTCAAGGTGCCCTCAGTAGCCAGCTATTTACTGATAGGTGAAACAGTGGCTGAAAGTTGGCCCGTGTGAGCATACTGGTGACCTGCCTGTTTTATGGAATGGTGGCATGTAATAGTAGAATGGGTCTGTTAGGAGAGAGTTGTGATTCTTCTGTAATGTTTCCAGAAAAGGAGTCTTGTTACAAATGACTTTAAGATGCAGGACAGCTTTTCCCATTGGCAACAGCAATGTTTGAAGACAGCAGTTTGAGATCAGATCTTAAGGTGTAGGGTATTAAAGCTTATGCTAATTATGAGAATGAGAGGAAATGACCTGAATTGGGGGGGAGGGTGGTGAAGGCTAACGAGGATGGGATCTTGGACACAAAAGTAAATGTAAAAGGCAAAATATACTATGCATTTGAGTTAAGTTCTAAGTGTTGTGACTATAATGTCACACTTGTTCTGTGACATCAACTGAGGCTGAAGGAGGTTTTGAAGCATGAGCATAGATGAGAAAGGACCCATGGGCATCCAAAATAGCCATTGGAGGTTAAAATAACCTCAAGATGGCATGGTAGCATTTTTTTCCCTCTAGCGTCTTGGTAGAACTCAGGTGAAATGTAGACTGGTTTAGGGTACTAACACAAATACAACATAGTTGAGGCATGATGATGCTGATTGAACCTAGACGGAGTGGAGATTATACTCAGGTTGAAAAAAAAGAGGGTGCTCGAGGAAGAAGACTAGAAGTTGGGGGTAGTATTTAAGTAGTAGGACGCTGCAAACTGTGAGGTTTCATTGTTGGTACTGACCAGTTCCAAGTTTGTCAAACCCTAGTCTAGGAAACGGAACTAAGGTCTATACATTGGATCAATAAAGAATTATGGTGTAGACTAGAGACAATGCTGTTAAGACAGTAAGGTCAATTTGAGCTGAGAGGATTTCAGGTCATTATAAAGTATTTCCCACTTCCATAGAATTCCATTATTGGTCCCCAAGAAGAAAATGGATTTAAGTTGGCTAATAATCCTGATTGGGTTGCAGTGATCCATAAATATGCTCAGGCACTTCAAATGTGTTTCATTCAGATCCTAGGTAAGTTTATTTAGCATTGAATTCAAATGGACTATACCTTTAGTGAAGGAAGAGGTCAGGGAAGGTTTGTTATTTAATGGAATGAAGCATTTACCAGCTGAAAGATTAGTTATCTCGTTGCCTTCATTACTGTATCCACAAACATCCAAATTATAATTGCCATCAACATAATTTTGTTCAGTAGGGTTAAGAGCTCAAACCTAGGACCTCGCACATTTTAGACAGAGTGCTCCATGGCTGAGTTCATTTTCAGTTCCACATGGCCATGTCTTTTGTTCAGTCCCTATCTTGGCTCATAGGCTTCTTGAGAATCAGTTCCATGTTGGCTTGTGTGTGACATGAATGAAAAGTTGGTTCTCCCATTCCATCTGTTCTTGATTAAATCTTGTTGGGATTCATATTGGGCCGAGGGCATACAACAAGTCTTACAAACTATATTTTTAAGACTCGCATCACTAAAAGCAATATTTTTAGTTTTAATTAGTCTGGTATTTCTAGTTAACAGATGGTTATTTGAATTTGAATAAGCACTAGTTCATAAACATTGATACTGGGGACAGCACTGAAAAACTACCTTAGAAACTAAAGAATTTCAGAAAGTTGAGGAGTGCCATTTTTTAGCATGCGAAACAAAAACAGAAGAACCGTATTATGAAAGTTTTTAATAAATGTTTCCATTATTTATTTCTGTATTCTTTAAAAACAAAGTCCCATCTGACAGT
Organism: Ellobius talpinus; assembly: GCA_001685095.1. Lineage (NCBI taxonomy): Eukaryota > Metazoa > Chordata > Mammalia > Rodentia > Cricetidae > Ellobius > Ellobius talpinus. The sequence continues at coordinate 15,960 of LOJH01001050.1, read as the reverse complement.
CCCACTCTAAAACTCTGCATGGATAACAACTCTCTCATCCTGCAAGCTGATCTATGTTCTCTGTACTTCTGCTTGCCAGATGATCTTCAATAACTTTTGCAAACAGATCCCTCTTCAACAGATTATATGCAAGAGGTAAAAGCTGGCCAGCAACTTTGTGAAAATACTGAAAAGCAAACAAACACACAAAAAAACATAGTATCAAGCAGAGAATATTGACAAGTATAGCTAACAATATATTGAAAAGCCCTTGTACAACAAAGCCCACTTCCAAAATCAGTCAACTGGGGGCATGGGACAGGTACCCAATAGTCTGTCCAAAGGCAACTGGCTCACCCCATCCCCCCTGCCAAATAAAAAATAAAAAAAAAATCTTGAAGGGAATTCAGACCCATTACAAGTTTCCCATGGTCCATTAAGTTTTACTAACCTTTTTGTCCGAAACTACCATCAAATGCTTTCTTTCTTAATGCTTTTTCTTAAGATACAAAGCTTTGTTTTCTTTTATAGACCCTATGCCAAATATAGGGTTTAAATCACTCTCCTTTATTATTATTTTTAAAAATAAGTATGTGTATGTGTTTTGCCTGTATGTATACTACATATCTGACTGGTGTCCAAGGAAGTCACAAGGGGGTGTCAAATCCTCTGAAACTAGAATTGCAGACAGTTGTGAACTGCCATGCAGATGCTGGTAATCAAACCCAGGTCTTCTGGAAGTACAGTGGGTGCTCTTCCACTGATTCATCTCTCTAGCCCCTACCTTTATTCTCAGACTCATTCTCTACCATGTAAACATTTCTTCCCTGCAAAGAGTTCAGTCTCAGGTTTACTGAATGATTTCACAGTATTGTTATTACATACGCACTAGTGGGAAACCCAACATTACATTCTTTTGCCGATAAACAGTAAGCATTTATTTAAGCACTTATGCTGTACCTCGTGTGATTCTCACAAGCATCAAGTTTGCTTTTACTTAAAATCACATCTTAATGGTATTTATGGTTAGGTCCTTTGTGGCAACTGCAACTGTATCATTCTGCCTGCTTAACACTTTGGATACTTTCTGCTGCTAACAACCAACCACAGGTGAAAAAGACCTAAACTTTTACAACAAGTAAAAGTAGATAAATTTTTCAGAAACTACCCCATAACTCAATCAAAGTGGGGAAGAGGGAAGCATCAGTCTGTGAACAAGCCCTCCAGATGCCTGGTACACGATGAAGTAAAAGCTGCTGACTTAGTCTTACTCTTCAGCATGGTCTGTAAATAGTGGCATTACTGTCTCACAGGAATGTTAGTGCTATAAGGGCCTCATCTCTGACCTACTGAAAACAATCTGCATTCTGAACAGCAGCTACAGGTGGCTAGAAGCACTCACAGTTTGTGAATAATGGATTGAAGACACTGGAATGGGACTGCCTTTGTGAGCCTGAAGAAGATGCTCTACCAAAGACTTACCAAAGAACAATGAGAAATGTGCACGGCACATGAGAAGACAATTTTCCAGGTAGGAAAAGAGATAAAAAAGGTACTAAGAAAACTGCCCATCTGTACACAGCTGGGGATGATTGTTTAAAACAGTAACTAAGTCTTATGGTCCTTTTGACTCTGAGGCACCTACACTTAAAGTAGCTGATATGGTTAATTTTCTTAAGGATCAAATAATGATAGACTACTAGTTCTAATATTTTAATTAGAACTAGTATTGTAAGACACGGTAGTAGATAATCACCCCCAGACAGAAGCAGAACCAAAGGAACGGTGTGTCTACCTCCCCACAAGCCTATACACTCACAAAAAGACGGCACACCCCTGGAATATTGATATGTAAGCTGAGTTTAATGTGAACTTAAAGAAACAATTTTGCTTATTCATTTATGAGAATACAAGATTTCAAACAGTTTTTTAGAACCTTTCCTTTAAAATTACTTCAGAAGTTCACTTTGAAATACAAGCTAGATCCATATTTTGCCAGCACTTGAACTTGAGAATGCTAAATGCAAACCTGAATGGGTGTACACAGAGTAATGGGGAACATGGAGTAATAGGGAAAGGCAGAATTTTTACTCACATGAGAGCCATAGCAAAAGAGGTCCATTCCTAATTCAAGCCCCATGCCATAATCACATTCATCATTAGCAAACTGCACAAAAGTCATCATTTCCTGAATGGGAGCAAACGCTTTCAGTCTCTCCTCATCACTTGCAGCCTCAACAATTGCCTTGCAAATTCTTTTAAGGTCAGCTGAAAGAAATCAATGATGTAAAGATACCATACCACATACAAAATCACAACCATCTTTAATGATATTTTCCTTATGTCTTCTAATGTCTACTATTACTCAACTGATAACATCTTAGGACTCTGACAAGCTGCAATTCAGAATGTCAGTCATAACATTACTTCTGATTCAAGCAGAAGACTGGACACGGAGTCAGAACTTCCCACAGGGACCGATTAATCCTGGCTTCAGGGGCTAGGGACCAGTGTGAGAGAAATATAGGATGGCTGCATATATAATCCACATTTTTATAATAACCACATTTAAAAAGAGAGGGCTGGTGATAGGGCTCAATGGGTTAGAGGCGCTTGTACACAGGCCTGGCACTTGAGTTGATTACCAGATCCCATGAGGAGGCATGAGAACCAACTCCTGAGAGTTGTCTTATGGCTCCATTTCACCCCAGGGTATGTGTTGAGACCCCCCTGCTTCTCTCTCCCCCTCTTACCCCTCTCACATATACACAGACTTACACTCAAACTAAAAATAGATGAAACTAAAGATATCTAACCCAATACTTCTAATATAGCACCACTTCAACATAAAAATCAATATAAAAATGTTTAATACTGGTTCAACTTATAAATTTGAACAAAATCTTTATGAAATTTTAAATTTAAATTATGCCATTTGTCAGTGGCACTACCACCTGTGAAGTGTTTAGGAGCCACTGACTGGACACCTCAGCCAGTCACCCCACCACCCTGTGAATTCCTAGAGGGAGAGTAAAACAGCAAATAGGATTAAATATAAATTGTCATACAACGTATCCCAACTCACTGGCTGAATATACCACATAAAAACTCAGAACCGTCATTTAAAGTCTGGTAATTACTAAGACGCATTCATAGTTCTGAGGAACAAGAGGCTATGTGAATAAGGCAGGAATATTTGCTTCTTCCTTGAGAGGTACTAATTTGGATTCTCTTTACATTTTACGCCACAGAAACAGGATGAAAATGCAAATGGGGCACTCACAGTAGAGACAGAACAATAGCTAACTGGTTCAACAGACTAATAGGTTTTTGTGATCATCTAAGTACTTCTGCATGACTATATGAAGTAGTATCAGCTATAGGAAAGCTGAATGTCCACAGAGAACTAGTGCTTTATGATTCCAACTTACTCTTCAATCGTTACTATGTCTAAAACAAGTTAGAAAAAAATAACCTAAGCAATGGGTTTAAAATCCCTTAAATGTTAAAAGTAATTACCTTGCATGGGGCATATGTGGCATCATACTAAGTACTTTATATCCTTTCACATTCACTGCCTAATTTGCAGATGAAAAAGACAAGGCTTAGTAACACCAAATAGCTTGTTCAAGCTATGAATGCAGTTTTAATTCATCTACCTGAAACCTGAGTTTGCTCTTAACAACTATCTATTTCCCAACACAAGGGAAAGCTTTCTGCATGTGTACAAACATACATACACATTTACACATCAAACACATTACCGTCTGTTTCAGGGAGCTCTCTATAGCCAACGTCATTTTTATCTACAGGAACAACCAAGCCTGCACCATGAAAGGTCTTTGTCACAACCTAAATCCAAGGGGGGAAAAATGAGACCAAGAAAATAGACCGAAAAGAACAGAAGACCACCCCCACCACCCCCATGTCAACAGACACATAAACCCTGGGCATTTTCACAGCATTCAGAGACATCAGCTCCGTAAATCTAGTTCCTGGGGAGAATACTTTCTTTAAGACCACAAGTCAAGCATTTGAAGTAATTAAAAAATAAAATTTACAAGTTTGTCTTTATATGTCAGAAGTTACAGCAGGCCAGTCAGAAGCTACAGATGGCAGTGAAACTCCACATGGGTCCTAGGACTCAAACCCTGTGGGAGAGCAGCCAGTGTTCTTAACTGCTGAGCCATCCCACCAGCCCCCTGGCTGGAATTCTTGATAGCCTCCTGAGTGCAGAGGTTACAAATGTGCACAACATACTCAGCCTTGGTCTTTTCTAGTAAAGTAGCTTCAATATTCCACTTGTTTATGTAGTCTATAGTGAAAACTTCCACAACAGAAGAAAAATAAAGTCTAAAAATACCCTCTACTTTTAAAGTTTAACCTAAGCCCTGGGCATGTTGAAAGTCTTTCACTCCCACGTTCCCACCTCACCTCCCTCCAATTCTTTCTTCATCTTTTGCTAAGCTACCTTGAAGGGCAGAATATTTAAAAGAAATTTTCAGACACTGATCACAATTTAGGAAAAAATAAACTATAGCATTAAATCTTAATCTTTACAATGGATTAGCTTGTGATTGCATTTCATTCCTAAACGTGAAAACAAAGACTAAAATACAGTAAGAAAAGCAGACTTTCTTCCAACTCTATACAGATTACCTATAGACCAAATACAGTGACTCACAATCACTCTGCCTTCCAAGTACTATAAGGTGATACCTATGTGCCAACACCGCAACACTGTATAATGCTCTATCGTACTAAAATACAGAGTCTATGCTAACCTGTAAGGACAAAGTCACTAACATACTATTGAAGCTAAATTTTTTAGGAATAGGAAATTATGAATCAAATGAAGATCTCACAGTAATATTAAAATTTATACATACATTAAAAGGGATCTGAAAGCAATATCAACATAGAATAAGAAAATCATAATTTTCTTATAAATGATTTTCCTTGTATTTATGTTATCTATTTTTTAATTAAAAACAAATACTGAGGGGCTGGAGAGATGGATCAACGGTTAAGAGCATTGCCTCCTCTTCCAAAGGTCCTGAGTTCAATTCCCAGGAACCACATGGTGGCTCGCAACCATCTGTAACAAAGTCTGGTGCTTTCTTCTGGCCTGCAGGCATACACATAGACAGAATATTATATACATAATAAAAAAATACTGAATATAAACTTGGGCAGAGTCAAAATAAGCACAACATAAAATTTAAGTCTCATATTTATAGATGTAGGAAAGCATTAATCTCTGAACTAAATTCTAGCCATTAACGGAAAAAAGCAAGGGTCTTCTCAAAGAACTTGCTGACCATTAAGTCCACAGAAGCTCAGTGTCTAGTCAAGACACCTTCAGAATGTATGATAGCAAGGCGGGGCTCATTTCCCTTTCTTATAGCAAGAAATTTCCTGATTCCTCCAGACAGGTAAGAAAACAGTACAAAATGATAATTGTCACTAATTCCTCTCAAAATAAACATTTCTGTTCTATAGGACTCAAGGAAGATTTACTAAAACAGCATTTCATTGGTGGCACTCTGAGTCAAGATCAGAGTGAGGCAGGCCCCTGAGTGACTAAGTGCACTGAGAACTCTGCACAGCACCAGTTCATTCAGAGATGACCAGGACGCTGTCAACTTAGCATGTTCAGACAGAACAGCTTCAGAAGACAGTGTGAAAGGCTGGAGAATGCTGGTCCTCACTCCCCCAGTGGTTAGGAGGAATGCCCATTAAAAAGCAGAATTCTTTTACATATCTGTTGACTTAGAGATTTATAACTTATTTATAAATAGATTTATAGCTGCTTTATAAAACCATTTCTCACTCCCAAGAATCACCTGCTGCTTTATAAAACCCTTTCTTACTCTGCAGACACTAGTAAGTGCTGATAGGATCAAGGAGGAATCAGGAGAAAATTTAACAAATCTTAACCCATACTGTTTCTAAAAAGTAAGCTGCCTTTGCAGTCTTAGTGACTAAGTATAGAACTACATCCCTAATGTACCTTGCACTAAAACGAGACCTCAGCCATCAAAAAATAAAGCCTGATATTAAGCACAAGGCTGCTTTTATTTACCTTAATGGCCGATACAACAAGATTAAAAGACCAGAATGAGGGGCTGGAGAGATGGCTTAGCAGTTAAGAGCACTGGCTGCTCTTCTAGAGGACCTGGGTTCAATTCCCAGCACCCACATGACGGCTCACAATTTTTGTAACTCCAGTTACAGGAGTTACATGCAGGCAAGACACCAATGCACATTTAAAAAGAAAAAGAATGGTTTATACAACCACAGGATGGGCCTCCAGTTATAGGAGTCAGCCTGCATGCCAACCTGAAGGCTAACCTGATCCCTGCTTCAGCACTGTCCAAGAGCCCCTAGGGGATGGCATGTAGCTCTCTCTCTCTCCCTCTCTCTCTCCCTCTCCCTCTCCCCCTCCCCCCTCTCTCTTTTTGTTTTTAGAGACAGGGTTTCTCTGTGTCCTAGCTCTTGTAAACCAGGCTGGCCTTGATCCGCCTGCCTCTGCCTCCGGACCTGGCTGGCCTGTAGCTCTCCTTAGGATAGGGCTAGAGAAAGAATGCAGTGTTGATGGGGAGGAGCCCAGAGCAGAGCACAGCAGTCAGATGGGGGAAACCCTACCTTCTTATCTCTCTGTTTCATCTTCAAGCTTCTCTGTTCCAGCGAGTAGCCTAGTTTTCTGGCTGCTTCTGTGAGTTTTTCATCTATGTTTTTCAAAATGCTAGTTTTCTTTCTATCTGTTATTTCTTTAAGTTTTTTCATCAAAAATAACCTGGAAAAGAAGCAAAAGCCGTGGTTATATTGGTAGCAAAATAACCTGGAAAAGAAGCAAAAGCCGTGCTTATATTGGTAGTCTCTCTATTTAATACATAGGAGTCAAGGAGCTGAGATAAAAAGGTCACGTCCCATGCAGTACTTCTGTCCAAAGTCCTCATAGGCTGCAGCAAACAAGGAATAAGCACTACCAATGTTAGATATCTTACGTAGCTCCACTGTAAACACGAGGTAAAACATCCAAAAGCCAAGGCTGAGTTTTAAGTCATACTGCTGTAAATAAAGACATGGCATACAGAACCAGGTGGTGGCGGCGCAAGCCTTTAATCCCACCCCTGGGGAGGCAGACACAGGCAGATCTCTGTGAGTTTGAGGCAAGCCTGGTCTACAGAGCAAGTTCCAGGACAGCCGCAGCCACACAGAGAAACCCTGACTTGACGGCAAACTGCCTTGGAGAGAGAGGGCTGGCTCAAGAGGAAAACATAAATGTGCTGTCCATAAAAAGGATTTTTTGTGGTAGCAGACCCATGGAATAAACTGATTTCTATTTGCTACCTACATTAGGAATTTGGAATTTGCAGCAGTCCTTTAGATCATGTAATTTTCATTCCTCTTTACATACCCGGAAACAGATACAGAGGTAGTTTTACAGAAGGAAAAAAAGACAAACATTACTCTTGCTGTTTGAGTACATAATATTTCCTATATGCATTTAGACAGAAAAAAATAGAGCTGTTCCGGTCCATTATTTGCCCTCTTCTCAACAAGTCATGGCATTTATAATAAGCAGATGTTTTATATTTACCTTTTATTGCTAGACTGTTATTTCTATAATTTGTTTTTATAAACAATTTATAATAAATACATGTTTATAGACATCAAATTCCTTTTTATAGCTATTAATAGCCAATATGATGACATTAATGTGTACTTGGCACAGTATCTGTAGGTGTTAACTACCAGCTAAGAAATCTTGGGATATGGATGTGTTCAGGTGTCTTTCAAATTGATTTCCATAAAGGTTTTACCAATCAACACTTCTATTGGTAAAGTTCTTAGCCCCTGACAATCACGGGTCATAGTCACTGCTTAACCTTGACTGACACGGCTTCCTTCATTCTTTAGCTAGCGAGCCTTGCACAAGAGACAAGACACTTAGAACTTGGGTTTTTTAAACTATTAAGATCGGTAAGACTAATACAAATTAAGTTAGATATTTGGGGAGTTACATATTTAGCTCTGTGGTATAGCATTTGCCTAACAAGTGTAATACCCTGAGTTTGGTATCCAGCACTGGAAATTTAAAAAGATTTATATGCTGTGGTGTTTTTAGGGTGATTTATGGAGAATCTACTAGGGAAGAGTACCATGCAAAAGACACAGCCCTGTATCATGGGGCTTACAGGCTAGTATAAGAGACAGTAAACAACTACAATTTCCAATAAAGACAATGTCAATTTAAGTTGATCAGTAAATCTTAAAGGTTTAGAAGAACGTTATCAGGGCCAAGGATATAGCCCAAGTAATAGGCACTTGCCTGTGATGCTCATGGCCCTGGGTTCAGTCCCTAGTACTCAAAACCAAAACAAAACCAACCCCCCCCCCAAAAAAAAACCAAACCAACCCCAGGAGTCTACACCAAATGCCAAGCAAATCTTACATAAAACTCAACCATCTTAGAAGAGAAAGAACAAAATGTGGCTGTCCCTCAGGTACACCAATGTGTATACAGCATAGAACAGTGGTCATTTTGGGTGGACTTGGTTTGAATTCTTTGATAATAAGTTATACTATCAAATAACAGAAATAAAGCCTTTTGGAGTCACACAAAATAGTCTATTTCATGTGATAAAGATTACCTTGTTGATTACAACATAAATTGCATAGCTATTAACAAATGACTTCAAATCATGTATGTGGCCAGTACCAATTGGTTCATTCAGCTGGATTCTGACCCCTTCCTACATGAAAAATTGGTGCATTTCCCATGCTATTATTTTTAGCTGATTCCACATGGGACCTGGATTTTCCCAAGCAGAAGCAACTCTTGCAAGTCTAAAAGGCAAAGGGGATGGGATGTAGCAGCCATTCTGCGACATTCCACTTTGTAGAAGCTGTAGAGACAGCTGCTAGATCTGAAACAGTGTAGATAAGATCTCAGGACCTCATCCTTAGCTTTATGAGGTTGAGTGGCAGAGGGCAGGCCAGTGATTTTTCTGGCATAACTGCAGATCAATGATAGGTCCCTCAAACTACTTGAGAGAGCAGTTCATTTCCTGGCTTCTTGATAACAGCAGAGACAAACACCATTGATGAGACAGTAGTCACGCAACTGTTATCCAGGGAGGCTTGGCTTGTTCTAGTCGCTCTTTCAAGGATTTCATAAATACCTTACTCTTAAAAACTGTTTAGTTTAAACTATATTGCAGTTGGTTCTTATAATGAAGTCTTAATGGCATTGTTTAAATATAATGTCTAATTAAAAATCCTGAGTTTTCTGATTTCTATGGAAAAATCAGAATTAAGATTAAGCACTACTTACACACTTTTGCAATGTAGGGGATAAAACCCAGAAGTTTTGACATGCTAAGAACATGCTCTGCCACATGTTCAGAGCTCAGTCCAGAGTAACGAAGTATGTCTATTAAAGAAGCAGTCACATAAATTTTCGATGAAAAGCAGCGAACTGTGTTGTCTCGTTTCACAAGTCACAGAAGTGAGCCTGAGAAATCTATAGCGTCGGAGTCAAGACAACCCTACCTGTAATGTGGTGTAGACGTGCAACAAAGAAAAGAGAATTAAAATGAAATAGTTTCTTACTTGATGGCAGCAAACACATTGTCTCCATTTTGAATAATTACACAATTTTTCTTTGCCTCATTTGTACCAACATATACAGGAAGTTCATCAGGAGAATCCCTGTTTTAACAAAAGACAATAAACATTTAGCTGCCATAATTTATGATGCCAGTAAGCAGAAAATAAAGTCTATAGACAAAATATACCTGTAAAAAGCAGAATAAACTTACTAGGTTTAAGCTCTAGTATCTCCAGACTGTCTATGAAAAATCTTATATATCAGAACATAAAGCTAAGGTTTTTAGTACCTAATTATTTTTCCTCAAATATAAAAAACAGTAGTCTGTCAACAGAGTATTTCAGACAACTGATGGTCACCTTCATTTTAGAATTTATTAAGAAAAAGCAGCAAGAAGTGGAGTAAAAGCCAAAAAGAAACAGGAAAGATTATAAAGAACTGAAGAATCATATTCCTGTAGAGAGCCAACCCTTTTATTTTAAAATTGAAAAAGCCAGTAGAAAGAGGTTAAGATTCTTGGCTAAGTTCAAGTAGCCAATTAGTTTCACAGCCAAGAACAAAATCCCTAACAGCATTCCTAGCCTCGCGAGTGTTCTGTTCAGTACTTCTCTCTGGGCACACCTCATCCTTCCTTCTGTTACTTCACTTTAACTATACACCACAGTACTCCTGCTACAAGTGGGCAAGGTATTTCTCACATTACCCTGTCTTCTAACATTTTACATATTTGCGGGCATTCCCTTAATTCTAACAATATTCCTATCAAATATATGCTGTTATTATTCCTGTTATTTCAAGAGAGGAAATTGAGTCACAGAAAGGCCATAGTCACCACTGACTGGCATAGTGTCATCACGATAATAAATGGCAGGACCAATCTTTGAGTCAGTTGGCCCTAGAAGTGTTTATATGATCTTATTTGAGCTTCAAAGAAGCTCTTCTGATCACAAAGGACAGAACTTTATATTCAAAGAGAAAAAGAAATCAGGGAAGTTTAATGTAAAGAGTTCACCACCCTAGGCAGGCTAAAGAGTTGAAGGGTAGCCAGAACAACAGATAAAGCCGGAAGCCATCAATAAGAGGAAAATGCATCTTCCTTCGGGGGATGCCAGTGATGGTCTGTAAGACTCATTGATAGCAGAGTAACTGTATTTTAGAGAGAGAAGATCCTTTACCTGAAATACCCCATGTGGTACTGAGTTTTATTATCTCCAATAATAATGGTCTGGAACTCAGGAGGGTCATAGTAAAACCTCCAGTGAAGATTCCAGTTCAAGCCTGTGGATTTTGTCTTCATTTTATGTTTCCCAGCAAGGATATCATAAGGACCCACTAACCGAAGTCCAAGGTTTGTAGCAAGTGCATCTATAAGGAAAATAAGTTTACTCAGGTGACACTTTCTAGAGGCAAATAGGAAATAATGCCTTTCATCATTGATTTTCTTGCTTGCTTGCTTGCTTTTTTTTTGTTTTGTTTTGAGAGTTTCTCTATAGCTCTAGCTGTTATGAAACTCACCATGTAGACCAGGCAAGCTTCAAACTCAGATGTCCACCTGCCCCTGCTTCCTGATTCTAAAGAATTCTTAACCAAGTTGTTTTTAAAGAATGCTTTTAAAGTCTGTGAAAATGTTTCTACCCAAACAGAAGCATCAGTTTTAACAGAAATGTGGCACTGAATTTAGGATTTCCCTTTAGGTTCACTACTGAATTAGCTTAACATTGTTCACATCTCCTGTGCCTTTTGTAGCACAAGCCAAGCTGCTCTACATTCCTTCAGGCAGAAGAGCCACACACTTACCTCGCCTCACTGCTGTATACTGTTAGCTAGAAATACACAGATCAAGGAGAAGACAACATAGAGCAAGGATAGAAAAAAATGTTTTTCCTTTCCTTCTCTTCAGCTGTCACTCCAGGTTCTTTTGACTTTCAGAGAATCTGAACCACAACACTCAACGATTCCACTGTTTTTTCACAGAACACAGGGGCAGAGTAAGAAAGAGAAGCACAATGCCATGAAGTCTACAATCTGCAGCTCTTCTAGGACAGGTACAATCAAGCACTGAGCCATCTCTCTCTGTGTAGATGTCCTTGAAGGAAACTTAGTTTACCTAGTCCACGAGAGAAGTTAGCAGAGGTCACGTGACAATATATACAACTGCTACCTTTCCTCTAGCTTCCATGAAGGAATGCCTGAAACTGCTTGCCTCTGCCAATAGGTGACAGTAGCATATTACAGCATTCTGGTTTGGATATGACATTAAACCAAAAAGGCCCATGTGCTGAAAGCATGGCCCAGCTAGTGACATCACTGAGCAGTGACAGGCCAGTAGGAGGTAAGGTCTAGCTGGAGGAAGCTGGTCGATGACTTCAAGTTCATCCTGTTCTGGGCTCCTGCTCTTTGCTTGCTGTCTGCCATGAGGTAAGACTTGTCTGACACATCCTTCTGGCATAACCTATCACAGGGACCAAAACAATGGAGCCAACTAACCAGGGTCAGAAACTTTTAAAATCAGGATGCAAAATAACCCTGTCCTCCTACAGGGCTGTTTTCTCAGGTCACAGCCATGAAAATCGACAAACATTAAGTATTAACTCGTTTCTTTGAAGACAGCTCTCTCGTTAGAAACAACTTTGGGAATGGTTCTTTGTCTTCTCTTTTTTTGATATAGTCTCAATGTGCAGCTGGCATGAAACTGTGACACTCTCAGCCAGTGTCATAACTGCAGGACTGTAATGGGCATGCGTCAGCATAGCTGGCTGACACCTTTCTCTACGACCGTGTCTGTCTCTCCTCCAGTTCCCTATCATCTTTTCCAGTCAGGAGCAGAAAGACACTAGAGGAACTCACCAGCTGGCTTTTCAGGATCAAGGTCTTCACAGAACTTCCAGAAATGATAGAAATCTTCAGGCAGAGAAAGCTTATAAAGATTTTCTACTTCTTTCCGAAGGTCACTGGAGACATCAGCTTCACAGGATTTACTTTTCTTCACTTCAACTGTCTTTTCACACTGAAAATTGACACATGGAACTTCAGTTCTCCAAAAGTAACCTCAAAAACTCTCTTTGCAAAAAAAACCCAAAAACCAAAAACCAATTATTGCCTGTTCTGTGTATGTCTGGCTTGGAGTGTGTGGCTACCTGTACAGGCTGAAAGAGGACATTGGATTCCCTGAAGCTGGAGTTATATGAGGTTGAGAGCTGCCCAACATATCAGGAACTGAACCTGGGTCCTCTGCAAGACCACTGCATACTCTTAACTGCTGAGCCATCTTTCTAGCACCATTTAATATATGTTTAAAAAACCAAAAGGAAAAAGAAAATCAATGATAAAAGCATATGCTAACAATATTTATGAGTAAAATCCTAGGGATTCCTTTGTACAAAGTAGAAATAGTTTGCATGGTGGTCAAGGAATACCAACACACAGCATGTCTTTAAATACACTTCTCTGTGATAGCAGAAACACAAGAAACTAAAGAAAATCTTTAAAAATTGTCAAAAAGGCAGAATGTCATGACTCCATAATCAACACTCAAGAGGACTGCCCGGGTAAAGTCAACATGGGACACACAGTGAAACCATATTCAAAAACAAGTAAAAAACATACACTGGCATATGTGTATGAAGAAGCCAGGATGAAACCAATTACTTTGATATTCTAACCTAAAACATTAGTAAAAGGAAAAAGAAACCTGTTTCTTCAGGAAGTCTAACCAGTTACTCCTGGCCTATTTACCACAACCATTACTAACCTCCCATTTAAAACCAGAGGTCTTCCTTTTAACACTCCAAACAAAAGGAAAGGGCAGGTATGGTAGAGTTAATGAGAATGAAAAAAAGAGGGCAGGCATGGTAGAGTTAATGAGAATAAACTCTGAGTTAAAACCACTTATTTCAGAAAAGGCTTTGTAATGCCAAGACCTGCTACACCTTGTATCTTCCAGCACCATGCAATAGAAGTCTGCTAGGTTAAAGGATGCTATTAGAAAGTGACGCACTTTTACCAAGGTAGCACGCTCACTTCAGGTTACCTGTCTTGGTTCTCTAAGCACAGTCTGTTTCTTTCCAGGAACCTATATCTTTCAGAGTATATTATTTCCATCACATTCCTCCTTTCAGCCCAGACTTGTGGTTCTGAACAAAGGGGTAAGTGCATTTAACCCCAGCCGGGCTAGTGGTATCTAGTGGCACAGAGCCTGGGGTGATGTGCAACATTGTACAATGCACAGGGGAGCTGCACTCAATGTCAATTATGCTAGAGTTGAAATTTTTCACCTAGGTGTTTCTGATAAGTACATTTTCTCAGAGGTCCAGGTTTATTAATCAGTACCAAAGTCTACATAAAGTATTTCTAAATCAAATGGCATGTAAGACTTGTTCACGATGGCACTGTCCTTAGGGGTTGAAATGCCAACCAGCAAGAGAATGGATAGTTATGGGCTTTCAAACAACAGAGTACACTAAATACATGAAAGGGAAGTACAGTGAAACACCATGGCTCAATATGACTATCTGAAAGGATTAGATGTGACATTGTTGGAGGAAGTGTGTCACGGGGGGATGGGGGGGCTTTGAGGTTTCAAAAAGTGCATTCCAAGCCTAGAGTCTTCCTGCTGCCTGTGGATCCAGAACTCTCAGCTCCTCCAGCACCGTATCTGCCTGCATGCCACCGTGCTTCCAGCCATCGTGATAACGGACTAAACCTCTGAACCTGGAAGCAAGCCCCAATTAAGTTTTCTTTTACAACAGTTGTTATAGTCATGGTGTCTCTTCACAGCAATACAACACTGATTAAGACAAGATGTACCATAATAGCCTTTTTAGAAATCAACGAACTCTAAAAGAAGGCAAAGCAAAACTCAAGATTCAGGGTGATAGGGGCAGTGACTAGAAGCAGCAGGAAAAGTTTAGGCAGAAAGAATAAGGCACCTAGGCTGGCAGATGCAGAGCTATGGTACTGTTTTATTTTTTATACTAAAAGCTTTTTTATTTAAAATTTTTCATACAATATATTTTGGTCACATTTCCCCCCACCCCCATCTCGACATGAATTCCAGGGATTGAATTCAGGTCATCAGACTGGAGGAGAAGTCCATTCCCTCCTGAGCCATTGCATTGGACCTTGTTTTAAGACAGGATCTACTGTAGCCCAGGCTGGCCTTGAACTTGCAGTGTAGCTGAGGATAACACCGGACTTTTGATCCCACTGCCTCTGCCTGAGAAGTGCGGGGATTACAAATGTGTGCCAACGTTCTGGCTTTGGGTTGACCCCTGACTTAATTTCCAGCTGTCACCTGGGCAAGTTATTTAACCTCTGTGTTTTGTACTCTCACTGTAATACCTGTTATTGCTGTTTGTTCGTTTTTAAAATAAAGAATAGCTCTGTTTCAAAATAAAACAGTCTGAGCAGATAATTGGTGCTGGCTGTTAGTGCCAGCTATAAACACTCTACCAGATCGTCTCTATTTAGAGTTAAGCCAATTATTCTGCCAAAGCAGCCCACTGTACCTTCAAAGAGATTTGTCAGCTCTGCTTTAAGTCAATGGGCTTCAGAATCGTCGCGTTCCTAGCAAGGAGGATTTGAGACAGCTGCTGTCCTCAGGCTACATTTTTAACTTGGTGTTGTGAGATAACATGACCCAACGTGAAAAATAAATACCTACAAGCATGGTCCCCTGGCCCTTAAGCCTGAACAATAGCCTCACCATACCCATCTTAAAAATCAGTTAGAAGAATTGTTAAACTTTAGTTTTCCTGCCTAATCCCTCTTGTTACCTACTGAATACTTAGGGAACGCACAAAATCATGTCAAAGTCCAGACTGGCCATTTTATCACTCATTTGCACCTCCTCCCGCATCACTTATGGTTGGTTCTATGTCAAGGTATCTCTTATTTTTCTTCTCTGCCATCAAGACTTTCAAACCTAGGCTGCCTTAAGAGTCGTCTTGCCGGGCATGGGGGTGCACTCCTTTAATCCCAGCACTTGGGAAGCAGAGGCAGGTGGATCTCTGTGAGTTCCAGGTTAGCCTGGTCTACATAATGGGTTCCAGGGTTACAAAACAGATCCTGTCTCAAACAAAAGTCGTCTTTAACAACACCAGGACTTGTTAAATCCAGCCGGCACTTTTCTCTACACACCAGAGTGAACCCCAAGCAAAAAGCCAAGGGTGAAATGTACGCTAGCGTGTGCCCCGCGGCCTTGGCAGCTCCTCCACAATCCGCGGGGCCCACCAGATCTCCCTTCCATCAGCAGGAGGATAAGGAGTGAATGGATGGATGAATGGAAACGCCGGCTGGGGCTGGAGAGGAACGACCGCCCCGCAGTCTCCAGGGGAGCAGCCCTCGGGGCTTGCCAGGGGAAC
>LOJH01001049.1:30303-47328 GCA_001685095.1 Ellobius talpinus | reverse complement strand
CCTGGTCTACAAGAGCTAGTTCCAGGACAGGCCCAAAGCTACAGAGAAACCCTGCCTCGAAAAATCAAAAAAAAAAAGACTAGAGAATTCAGAGGAAGAATAAAGAAAAGGTCTGAAGGTCTGAAGGAAACCATCAAGAGAGTGTGTGAGTGTCTTTTCCCTTCCCCCTTCCCCCCCAGATAAAATAGTCGCAGTCGTGCTGACTCTGTGGATTCCCTCTGAGCCCTGCACTGCTGGAGGCTGGTCCCCCAGACAGCGGTACTCAGTGATGGTGAGGTACGAGGATGTGATGGTGAGAGAAGTGGAGGGGATAGCGAGGGGGTGTTCTCTGCAGATCCATCTACTGCTTGCTTGTTTGTTTGTTTTCAAGACAGGTTTCTCTGCGTGTACCCCTGGCTGTCCTGGAACTCACTCTGTAAACTGGGCTGGACTCAAACCCAGAGATCCTCCTGCCTCTGTCTTCAGAGTGCTGGGATTAAAGGCGTGTGCCAACACACCTTCTTATAAAGGAAGACATTTAATTGGTGCTGGTTTACAATTCAAAGGTTTAGTCCATTATTGTCATGGTGGTAAACATGGCAGCATGCAGACAGACATGGTGCTGGAGAAGGAGCTGAGAGTTCTACATCTTGGTCTGCAGGAAGCAGAAGGAAGACTGAGACACACTGGCCAGACTTGAGCTTCTGAGACCTCAAAGCCCATCCCCCACTCCTCCATCCCCCTTAGTCCCCATCCCTCCACCCCTCCCACCTGACTTACTCCGACAAAGCCACACCTATTTCAACAAGAGCACACCTCCTACTGGCCACACCTCCTAATAATGCCACACCCTATGGGCCAGGCATTCAAATACCTGAGCCTATGAGGGCCATGACTATTCAAACCACCAGAAGCCCTAATAAGGGTAAGGGTCAAGGGGTCTCAGTCTGGAAGGTAGTTGGGTAAAGCAGCTACATAGATGGGTATCCTAGTTAGGTTTCTAGTGCTGTGATAAACACTGACCAAAAGCAACTTGGGGAGGAAAAGGATTACTTTGCTTACAGGTGCTGTGGAAGTAGCTCCTGCAGCATACAGATCAGGGTCAGTCATTGAGGAAGCCACAGCAGGAGCTCTAGGCAGGACTGAAGCAGAGACCTGGAGGAATGCTACTCACTGGCTTGCTCCGTGGAGGAATGCTACTCATTGGCTTGCTCCCTAAGCTTTGTTTAGCTGCCTTTCTTATACAATCCAGGACCACCAGCCTAAGCGTAGCACCGCCCACAGTGGGCTGGGCCCTCCTACATTAATCATTAATCAAGAAAATGCCCCACAGACATTTCCACAGGTCAGTCTGATGGAGGCATTCCTCAGTTGAGGTTCCCTCTTTTGAGTGGCTTATTTGTGTTGACAAAACCTAACCAGTACAACGGGGAAGGATAGGATCAGTGGCTCCCCACCCCCGACAACCACAATGCTATCATGATACTTACACCATAATGACCCCCTTTGTGTCCCTGGCATATTCTCAAGGGACAAAACTGATAGAATGAATATATATATTTAAGGGGATTTATTAGACTGGCTTACAGGATGTGATCCAGGTAGTCAAACAACAGCTGTCTCACACTGGAGAGGCCAGGAGTCTGGTTGTTCAGTCCACGAGACTGGATGTCTCAGCTGTCCCAGTATGGTGCTGGAGGCCTGGGAGATTCTTGGGAGCTGCTGGTCTCAAATCTATGTTGGAGTCCCCAGTAAAGTTGGTTCCAACATTAGTGAAGTAAACAGCAGAATAGATAAACTTGCCAGTGATAATGGGAACAAGCTTGCAAAAACCCCATCCTTCTTTTATATCCTATTATGTGGGCTGCCTCCAGAAGGTGCTGCTCACATATAGGGTCAGAGAAGTTCCTTGACAGGCCTGAGTCACCCAGCGCTAGTGTGGAACTGGGCCTACCTTCTCCTGTTCTCTCCTCCACCTGCCCTTATTTATATCCACAGCCACAGTGCAGCACGCACTCGTGTACAATCTGAGATGTGGTGTGCTGTGCTGAAGAAGGGTGGAGACATGGCCTGGGGTGGCAATGTGGCCTGGCCTGGCCCAGATATGCCGAGTACTAGGCCCTGCTGTCACCAATACCTGTTAGAGCCTGGGTGGGGCCACACGTGCCCTGCGGTCCTGTAGGGATTTCTACGCGGTTTTATTTCTGGGCTGCTGTGTGCTTGCCTGTGTCAATATTTTGAGTACCTGTAGGTCTTCCTGTGGGCAGGACTGCACATGGGAAAGCCTCGTAAGGTGGTCACGAGGAAGCGATAACTTCTGTGTCTTCCAGCCTGCCACCTTTCCTGGCCACCCTTAGCTGTTTGGTGTAGCCATGTCTTTCCACTTCACTGGGCCTCTGAGCACACTCAGGCCCATTGTTCCCCTTCTGCTTCTTAGTACGTGGACCTGGGCAGGACTCCTGGCTTCTCAGAGCCTTGAGTTTTCTCCTTTGTAAAGGGGTAGGAGTAGCGGTAGGGGTAGCAGCCTGGCATGTTGCTGCAAGACAAAGAAGGTCTTGGTGAGAAGGGTGCCCAGACCTGCATTGCAGTTGCTGTGCTGAGCTCTCTCTTCTTGCCTCTGTCCTCTCTCTCAAGGTTGGCAGCTCTCTGGTTTTCCCAGGACTGTCCTCTTGCCTGTAGGATCCACACAGTTTTCTGTAGAGTGCGCTCACCGGGCACCCACCCTGTGACCTACTCATGGGTCTTTGGTGTTGTTTGCTGAGTAGCTGCCAGCAAGGCTGGAGCTGGAGCCTGGGAACTGTGCCTTGGTTTCCTTCCCTGTGAACCAGCATCAGGGGAAGCTTTCCCCATCCCCGTATTGTGTGACATTATTCCTGGGGAGGTATGAACAGATAGCTGCTCACACTAGAGAGGGAACTGATGACAGATCAAAGTACCGTGTCAATGTTCTACAATGTTCTACAGCACTGGTATCCCTAACACCCAACTTGGTGAACCAATACGTTTTCTTGGGGTTGCTTACAAGAATATGGGTGAAGGAGCAGAAATAACTCAAAGACAGCTGCATCATCAAGCCCACTGCAGCATGAGTGACAGCTCATGAAAGCTGGGAACCTGGAGCACACTGCACAGCCTGCAGGCAGCTCAGCAGGTGGAGAGCATCCTTCTCAGGCAGCTCAGGTGGTCTGAGTGTTTTTCAGGCAGTCTGGCTAGTTCCTTTTAGGTTTTTCAGCTTGTCCTGACTCTTCCCAGAAGCTCTGCTGGTCTGAGCCTCTTCTAAAGCCCCCAGCTTGTCTGAGGGTATTTCTTAGCAATCCTTACATATATCCATGTAAGGAGGGAGTGGCCTAGCAAGGCTGGTCAGTTTGAGGGACTTCCTGAGCTTGAGGATCTTCCTACAGCGTACAGCGTGGAATGCTTCACCTCCTCTCGGAACATCTTGTTGACTCACCTCCCTGGAAACATCCTGTCTTAAAATATCCCACTGTTTCACCTCCTGGCACATCCTGTGTCTTAGGAGTGAAGGGGTGTCCTTCCAAGATGGAAGGTTTTAATCTTGGAGGAAACAGCTACCCAACACCCTGTCTAGCCTGTAGGGAAAGCTAATGAAATAACACCCTGAGGCGAGTACTCAAGACGGTGCTGGGCAGGCTCCGGCTTGGCAGGGGCAGCTGTAAACATCATTTGTCCTGTTCCACTAGTGCCTAGTGTGCTGGTTTGAAAGAAAATGGCCCCAAAAGAGCGTGGCACTATTAGGAGGTGTGGCCTTGTTGTCGCCTTGTGGGGGGGCAGGCTTTGAGGTCTCTTTTACAAGCTTCCCTCAGTGTGACAGTTAGTTGACTTCCTTCTGCCTTTTGGTCAAGATGTAGCCGGCTCCACATCTGCGTGCATGCTGCCATGCTCCCCATCATGATAGTAATGGACTAGACCTCTGAAACTGTAAGCCACCACTTCAATCAAATGTTTTCTTTGTGAGAGTTGCCATGTCATGGTGTCTTTTTGCAGCAATAGAACCCTAAGACACCTAGTAAAGGTGACTGGGGTATATGGGTCCTAATGATCCCATGGGATCCTCTGGGCCCTGAGAACAAATAAGAGCAAATAAGGGTTCAGAGGGAGGGCAGGGAAGTGGGGGAGAACGTGGACAAAAAAGCACCGAAGGGGTCTGAGCACTTCCTTCTCGCATCTGACACATGCCAGTCTGGGTTGGAAGGCAGTTATGGGCAGCATGCAGGGAAGGGCAAGGTGGAACTGCGTGGATGTAGTGGGTGGAGGAGCCAGGTGCTGCCTTGCACCTATCATTGACCTGGGAACAGTGTCGACACGGCTGGCTGGTTGTATGGGAAGCCATAGGAACGGTGAGACCCCTTCACCAGTCACTGCACTGCGCCTTGGCTCTGTGGCACTTTCCCTCACGGGTCCACTTAGTCACCAGCACTGACATTTGTGTTGATTTGCCTCTTCCACTGTGGGTTCTGTGGCCTCTTTTTTTCTGTATTCCTCCCAGCCTTCTGGGCCCCATATAGTAGCAGGTAGGGTTGTGGGCTCTGGTAGACTGGGCAGGCATTTGGGACAGCATCTGTTGCTGATTTTCTGTATATATTTGGGGAAGTTCTCTGCCTTTTCAGGGCCTCATTTCTTCCTCAGATGACTCTACCTGGGTGTTTGTTTGGTGTTAAGAATCAGATTATTTGTGCCAAGGGCGAGACACATAGGTGGCTGTTTTTGAGGGGTGGTTTATCCTGTTGTGTGAAGGATGCAAGGACCAGGAGGGTAAGAAGTCACTTTTGCTTTTCGTACAGCTGGGTACCAATTCATTCTCATTCTCATCCTCCAGTCTAGCCAGAGCCTCCTATTGCTCTACTTGTCTCCCAGCAGGAAGCTGACTATAGTGTCAATCATTTGGGCCTCTAGTTCCTGCCCTGTCCACCAGGGACTGTTCCATCTCTGTTGATTGGCCAACCTGGCTGATTCTTTGGCTGGTTTTCGGCTCTCTCTTGCCATCTGCAGTACCATTTTCCCTGCAAACCCTCTGGAGGAGCAGGGCTGGCTCTTAGCTCACCTTGCCATTCCACAGTCCGGTAGCCAGAACTTTCTCTAAGATGTTAACTGTTGCTGCGTGCCATCCTACCCTGTCTCCTTTAGCTCTCTGTGAAGACTTGTGTCCGTTCATTGTTCTCCTACTGACATTCTCTAGCTGTTTCTTACTGTGGTTTACTTCTCTAGGCAGTCTTGCTCTGTCCCACAGGCTGGCCTGCATTCTGTACAACTGGGAATATGGGTGCAGTCTGAGTCTGGCCCATGGTTTTGCTCATCCAGTGCCCATTTCCTGGACGTTTCCCCATGGAAAACACCGTTCTGGTAGGAGTTGTGGATATTAGAAGTGAACAGGAAGTCAGCCTATCTGGGGAGCCTGCTGATTGGCCTCCCTGGCCACTGAGTTCAAAGCAAGATGAGCCTGTGAAGCTGCCAGCTATCTGGCCAACCTCTTGCCTAGCTCTGTGGGCACCAGCGTTTCATCTTCCATGTCTCATTTCCGTTTCCCTCCTGTTTAATGTGTGTGCTTTTGTAGGCTCCTCGCTCTTTATAATAAACCGTGGGACCAAGAAACGAAAGTTTCAGAGCCTAGTGTAAGATAACTGGTTGGGCTTGTGCTTGACCCACTTAGGGAAGCTGGGAAAGCAGCATGGCTCTAGCTGGCTGTGTCTTAGGTGGAATGGAGCTGGGCAGGTAGCCTGGACCTGCAGCAGGCTGCTTAGAGGTCAGGGAGGGACTTCTGTGACTGCAAGGGTAGAAGTATGGACGGAAAGGGCTTAGGGGAGGTAGGGGAGGGCTTGGGCATCAGAGGTAAATTATGCTTCCCTTGAGCCCCTGGGGTCTTCAGGATCTGTGATCTTGTTCTCTCCCCATCCTGCTCTTCTGCTGAAGATGAGAGCCCGTGGTACTGCCACAGTGCCACTGGAATGTCCCTGCGTATCTGGTTCCCCATTAGCACCAGAGGACCTGCCGTAAGAGTCTTTCTGGCCAGCCAAAGTGTGCCCCTTACCTTCTCAACTTCCCCTGCTTTGTGGGACTCATCTGGCGTCTGCTAGGAGAGACAGGCTGCTTCAGATCCCCTGCAAGTGTTAAGAGGTGCACAGGAAGCCAGCAGGGGGTGGGATTGGCCCTTAGCAGCGCAAGTATGGTGAGGGTGTCTGATGCCTTGGGCACCTGCTCCAAGCCTTTCTTTTGGGCGGTGGGCTGTGCTGAGTTTCAGTGGCCAGCTTGAAGTTTTAGGGACGTGAAGCTGATCAGGGCCTGGCCATGCTCTGGGGAGCCCGTGGTCTGCACAGGTCCATTTGCCTCTGAACTCTTAGGTCTTTTCCCTTATCCTGGTGCCTAGAATTGATCCTAGCCTGCCATTTGTGGCTCCCATGTGGGCATCATCTGCTCTCAGAGAGGGTGAGGCCCGAGGATGGGTGCACGCACTTGTGAACACATGGAAACTTTGTGTCCTTCCTCCCTGGCCTTTCACTCCATGTTGTATGTATTTTAAAAAGTCTGGCGAAACCTCACTGGCTGTTATTGGTGAAACTCTACAGTTCAAGGGCTCTTTGGTAGAGGGCCCCCGAGACTTAGCACATGTCTGCTGGCTTTGAATGTGGCCAGAACCGGGGGAAGCAAGCTGTTCCACCCCTGCCAGTGGATTGGAGTGTGCTTAAAATGTAGTATTGATGCCTCTGAAGATGACACCTTTCCCTGAAGCAGGCAGGATGTGGTTGGGAAATTCATAAACAGTGGTGTATTGACATCTGTTGCTCCTTTGTGGACTGTCAACAACTTCACCATGTTTGTGGACAGATAAAGGGTCTGACTTCACAGCCTGTGGCTCCAGAGGCTGGATGCCTCCTTTCCTCTGAAACCTAGCCTCCTCAGTGTGAGGTACTTTGGAGAGAAACAGTGTAGATAGAGGGGAGAACGGAGGCGGGACTGAGGACTCTTGGACCTCGAGGTCCGCTTCACAAGGTCCTGCTCTGGTTTCTGCCTGACTCCTCCAGGCCACAGATCCAAAGCCCACACTCAAATCTGCTTTAGACACTTGCTCTGGTGCTCCTCACCTGCTGCCTGGGTGTGTGCCAGGTGGGAGGGAGGGACGAGTGCTTATGAGACGCAGTGTGTTCACCTGTCATGGCCAGGAGATGGCTTTTTCAAGATGGCAGCAGGTGACAGGGGAATCAAGGAGAGTTATCTATGCTTGACTCTCTGGTATCATTTGAACAATTGTGTGAGTGACCTGACGTCTCTGTAAGTGGCCATGCATGGGAATCTGGGAAGTGTCTGGGTCAGTCTGGTACTGGAAGTCGGGTAGACATGAGGTTCCTCAGTGTGCTGAAAGGACATTGGTGTTCCAGAGTGAGGGACTGGCCTGTAATTTCATCTGAGGTGTTTCTCTGAACCAAAGGGACCAGCAGCCTACCAGGGGACTCACATGGTTGTTGATGATGGTTGCCCATTAGTGTTCCCCTTTCTTCTTCAGTCTCTTGAGTCCTCAGAGCCTTCCCAAGGCAGCAGGGAGCATCACAGGCAGGTGAGAAGACGGGGAGTCCTGATGTGTGCTGTCTTATATGTCCACAGCCTAGCCTAGGGTAGCCACCTTAAGAATATGTTCTATTCCTACCTGCTAGCCTGGTGACAGGCAAGTGGCGGGTAGAAGGGGCAGCTGAGCCTACTTTCCTGGGCTGGGGGTGCAAGCTACTGAGCTGTGAGGGGTCCTGTTCTGTACCTATTTTTTGTCTTTGCTTCTGACTTTGTTCCTAGGTTGAGAGGCAATAACTTTAGCTCCTTTCTGGCCTTGGGTACTACTAGGTCTACAGAGAATGCAGTACGTAAAAGCCTTCTGAACCTCCAGCTGGACTGGTGCTCTTCACACTTGAGTGTTTCCCTGCAGGGAGGGTTGTAGCAGGGGATTCTGGGAGCTAAGGAAGGAGCTGGGCTGCTCCAGCTAGAGACTTATCACAGTGTTGCCCCGGACCAACTCAAGCCTATTACCCCCACCCGTGGCTCCTGCTGAGAGAAGAGGCCTCCGGGGGAGCAGCATGTTCTCTGTTCAGAAGACAATGTTCTCAGGTGGATTTACACCTCTTCCACCGGGAGCTTGGAAAATGAGGTGTGAGGTGCTAATTTTAGACCTTTGGTCTCCATGCCAAAATGGCAGCAGGATATTTAGAAAGAAATAATGACGGCATGGCCTGGTCTCTTGTTAATTGTGGGTCACACACATTTCCATAAAAGAAACAGGTCCATCAGGATTGCATGTTGCTATGGGGGGCCTCTCAGCATCTGGACCTCTCAGTTGCCTGGCCTGGGGTGACTCTGGGCACCTAGGTTAGCCTAAGGTCCCTGCAGACAGCAAGTGTGTTTTTGTGACAGAAATTTTTTTTCCTACAGTGACAGAGCATGGAGACAAGGTATCCCTAGTGCCTACTGCAGCCCTTTGGTGTAAATTCTTAATAGTTAGGAGACGAAAAGGACAAGAAGTCTGAGCAGGCAAATGAGGTCATTTGTTAGCCAGAGCTTCCACACACGGGCCGGCTTCACATCTGAGAACACCCAGCTTTTAGTGAACTCTCAGGCTATTTTGTCCTCTCTGTCTTCTGGCTGGCAGTCTTTCTGAGTTACCCAGGCTCCCCATCCTCCTGAGTTCACCAGGTGCCCTTGGCCCCAGCCCTATGTTGGTAAGCTTCTTGCCGCTGTCTTCAGAAGTCTGTTTGTGCTCTGCACTCCTGACCCTCATGTTACTGCCCAAGGACCTGGTGTCCTGCTCCCCTCCTGCCCAGTGCTTTGTACCACATTTCCCGCCTCCAAGTGACTGGTTGTTAGAAGGCAGTGAGAAGCAAAAGCAGCAGGAGCTGAGACAGGACCGTCTATCCCCTCAGCAGTGCTCACCCTCATAGGCACCCTTGGCAGGACTGAGAGCACGGACTTGTGGCAGCCCTCAGAAACCACGATCAGAGCTGCTGCTGGCACCTTAGGTGGCTGTCTGCCAGTTCCCATCAGGAATAGTTTGTTGTGTTTAGTTTTTCTACAGTAACTGCATTCAAAACTTAAAAGTAGGTAGTACCTGTGTGTGACAAACCCTCACTAGTACCACAAGCTATAGGTGAACGTGTCTCTTCTGAATCTCCCCTGCACCCTGTTGCCATTTTTTAGGAATCCTTCTTAGATTTCATCTGCGTGAGGTGTCTCAGGACACAAAAGAACTGCCAGTTGTCTGTCTGTCTATCTATCTATTTACTTTTGAGATAGGGGTCTCTGTGTAGTTCTGATTGTCCTGGAACTTACTCTGTAGAACAGGCTGGCCTCAAACTCAGTGATCCACCTGCCTCTGCCTCTCAGTGCTGGGATTGAAGGCATGAACCACCATACCCAGCTAAGACCACCTGCTTGATGTGGCAGAGTCTTGTGTGCCCTTCTGGGTCTTTCCCTCCACACATACTTGGGTATGCTGAAGTGCTAGCTGTGATGCCCCTGCCCCCAGGCATCCCATGACCCTCAGTGGGTTTGGAGGTTGTTCACTTGCTATCTGTACAGCCTCTTGGGCACAGCTGCCCAATCAATATTCTGTCACAAAGGTGCCCTCTAATTCTTGCCTTATTCCCTCCCTGGTGGCTCTTTGACTTGTTCCAACGTTTCTTACTATATAAACAGTGCAGATGTGAACTGCCTCATGCCTCTCATGGGCCCCATGGGCAGGCCTATGACTGGTCTCCAGTAGACATGGAACTGATGGATGACAGTGACATTGGCAAGGAGGGGACTGTGTGAAGGATGGAGACCCTGTGTCCTAAAGTAGGCTGCTTCAGTGTGGCGCATGCAATCTGAGTGTCACAGGGGCCTCCAAACTCTGTCCTATCTGTATATTTGCAAAGCACTGTGGGGCTGCTTAAACCTGACTTGATAAGTGGGACAGCAGACCTATGCTATATCGTCCCCCAGAGAGCCTGAGCTGCAGCAGGCTGTGGCGAGGCAAAGAGATTGCTGTTCTGTCACATTGTGTGTCTCCCCAGCATCTTTGTCCTCTGAACCATTTGTGTGTGTGTGGTGGTAGTGGGGGTACTAATTATCACAGAATATGATATTTAGGATTTAGACTGTACCCAGTGATCTGAGAGAGTCCCTGTGCCCAGTCGCTGCCCGCCTCTAGCTGTCAGACACTGCTTCCAGGGACAGTCACACCACTCTGTGAAGTGGTGTGGAGATTGGGTTTCTGCGAACAGGCTGGCGTTTTCTGTTCCTCATGGCTGTGGGCCAGGGTACATACTCCCCATGCTGATGCCAC
This sequence comes from Ellobius talpinus, assembly GCA_001685095.1. Classification (NCBI taxonomy): domain Eukaryota; kingdom Metazoa; phylum Chordata; class Mammalia; order Rodentia; family Cricetidae; genus Ellobius; species Ellobius talpinus. Next base: position 37,031 of record LOJH01001049.1, on the reverse strand, counting down.
CCCCAGCCGGAGGAGTGCATAGTCTCTAGGGGGAAGATCACAGGCATGGGATGGCCACATAGGCACCAAGTGGTCTTGCAAGCGTGGTGTGGATGTGCAGGCACAAGTTGGGCATGTGGACATGGTAGCTGTGAGACTCCTCCAATCTGCTGTACTTCAAAGCTAAGGAACCTCATTGCTAGCAAAAAAGAACCCTCGCCTCTTTTGCCCAAGCCTGAACAGCATGTCACTGCTGTAGCTGTGACCTCTGGCCTATGTCTGTGTGAGCTGGTAGTTGCAGGAAACTGGGTGGAGGCGTGAGAGTAGTCCTCACTGTCTCTGGTGTGTTTTAGAGACCTCAAAGTGTTCTAGAAGAAAAGTTGTTTTTAAAATGTGCTTATCACTGCAGAAGGTTGGGACCATGGCTTGGACAGAGTCCATTGTAGGAGGAAGTCATCCTACTTCTGGACATTTGCACAGGGCTTGGGCATCTTATGGTCTAAGAGCTCCCAGCCTACTGCCAAGTCGGCCCTGCCACCACTCTGCTAGCCCGTGTCACCATATACCCACAGCAACACCAGTGCACCATACTCAGCCTGGTGTTTAGTCTTGACTGCCAGCCTGATGGGATGTAGAAAACAAACCTCCAGACATGTCTGTGAGGGTGTCTGTGTGGGTGTATGAGGGTGTCCGTGAGGGTATCTACAGATCCTTGAAGTTGCTGAAGATTACATATCTAGGCAGAATACAGTCTCTATGTATCTAAAGATCCTAATTAGATCAGCCACTTGGTACTGGTTTTACAGGCATGAAGGATGCAAGATTTCATTGGATGTTGAGCTACATATAGTTCCAAAGAGCTGCTGCGGCTAGGCAGTGTGTAACAGGGTCAGAGTCCCTGCAAGGGGCCCTGAGAGCCCATTACATGAAGCCTGACCTGCAGAGGAGATCCTAGGATGCTGGGCATGTCAGGACAAAGAGATGTCTGCAGAGGAGAGTTGCAGGCAGAGTGGGGCTGGCCGTGTGTGCTAAGGTTCCCTTCCTCACCCCCCTTTCCTTGCCATAGCCCAGGCACTGATGATCATGAGGGAGAGGAAACACCAAGCAGGGGGATGTGGCTCTTAGACAAGCCTTCTAGAAGGAGCTTGGCTTATGGGCATACAGTCGGAGCCGAGGGACTATGTGGGATATGGGCAGGCTGTACCAGGACTTATGCACATGAGTTTTCTATTGCCCAAAGTCCTTTCTATGACTTAAGAAGTCTCCTTTTCACCTGCTGGCGGTAGTGCACACTTTTAATCCCAGCATGGGAGCAACAGAAGCAGGTGGATCTCTGTGAGTTTGAGGCCAGCCTGGTCTGCAGAATGAGTTCCAGGATAGCTAGGGCTATACCAAGAAAACCAAAACAAACCCCCAAAACAAAAACAAAAAACCTGTCTCGGAAAAACAAAAGTCTCCTTTTCAATTTTTAGGTCTCAGGGTGAAGGTTTCCCTCCCCAATTCCCCCATCACAACTTTCTCTGTTCCTGGACAATGACATCTCTAAGATCAGAATGTAGAATCTGTGCCCCAACAGAGAGGAGGACTACTGAGGGTAGAGGTCACACCCAATGTCTGGTACATGGCTTCCTAACTGTGTGTGGAGCTGTTTAAGCTGTATGTGCATCTGAGCCTGGCCTGTGTGGTGGGCATCAGTAGTTTGCAGATTCCTCCCTTTGATCCAACAGGCGTGAACTTGACTGTTGAGCTCCCAGGGCTCATTCCCAGTGACTTCCCATTGCCATGACAACAGAGCTGCTACTAGGAAACATTGGGTGCCCAAGGATGTATTGGGCTTAAAAGTGGACACAGTGTGCAGGGCAGGAGGCAGCTCGGCACCTCTAGAAGGACATGCCCTCAGCTGGTAGATATGGTCCTATAGCCCTTTAGTTATAAGGCCCACAGCCATGTGTTTCTGCTCTTTAGAAGGGCAGGAAAGCAAAGCTAAGCCTAATGGACCAGGGCCTGGGTCATCACAAAGTCAATGAAACAGAATCAGCATTCCCAGGACTGTCTCTGTGAGGATAATGAGACAGCTTTTATCGTTATGCCCTTTCAGCAACCAGCAGCTCATTGGGAATTTCTAACCTGCTTCCAAAGTATGAGCCCTGGGAGCCACCAAGGACCCATCCTGCCATGAGACTCTTCTTGGTCATGCTTTCCTACAGGAGAATATACTTGGAGCGTGTAGTGTGGGGACTAGGTTGAAGCAGGGCCAACAACTCAGCCTTGAGGTTGGTGGCAGGCTGGCAATGGTGAGTGGTGGCTGTGGCTGTTGGGCGAGCAGGTGCCAGGCCACCCTTCTGAATGTCTCTCGTAGCTCGCAGTTCTGTGGGTGCTTCTTCTTCCTCGGTGCCGTGGCTGACCTGGCTCAGGTCAGAGCACTGCAGGCTGCTTACTTCCTCACAGCCACAGCCCCTTGGCCAGGCCACAGGCAAGCAGTCCCCGCCTTCTGCCTGCTTGCATCACACTGTGCTTTCTGGGTAGGTTTAGGATTCTTCTTATGGACAGACATGCCAGCAGGTCACAGCCACAGGGCCATTCCTGGGAGCAGTCACAGCACAAACCACCCGATGTGGGTCTGGGGTTCTGAGTTTTGGCCTCATTTCTTCCACTTGATTCAGCCCACAGACAACAAAGCTCTTGGACTCCTCTTGTCCTTCCTAGGGGCTGGCACATCCTTGACGCCTTCATTTTCCATTCCTGAACAGTCCCTATGCCATTTTTTTTCTCTTTTGTGATAATGAGCTTCTGGTGATGCAGGAAATGCCCTTAGTTTGAGAAATGCTATGATGAAATAATCTAACAGAGATGTCCGTAATGTCAACAAATTTAGAATGTTCTAGGATTTTTATGCCAGTGCTTGGAGGTTGGTTCTTTCTGCTTTTATGTGGGTTCAAAAATCTGTCAATTAAAAGAAATCCCTTTCTACCTGAGAAAAAGTTTGTGCTGGCAGGGCAGGACGATGGTCTGTTGGACGCTACTCTACTTTGGCTTGCCCAGGTCTACTCTTCCCACATCTTGGTCCTCTTCAGGTACAGACTTAATGGAGCAGCAGGGTTGTCTTCATTGGATTCATAGAAGAAAGTTCTGCTGGGGCCAGGTTCCCATGTGCTGGGATCACAGGCAGCTACTACCATGTCAATATGACATCATTTCCATTCTGACAACTTCCCCTGTTGAATCTTCCCTGAAGATACTGTTGATGAACCGTCTGGTGCTTTGTCCTTTGTTGTCCCCAGTAGCTAAGATCTGCCGTGGTTGTTTATTTATGTGTATACATGCATACTTGTGCCATGGCGCATGTCTGTGTGAGTGTGCATGTGTGTGTGTGTGTAGGTTAGAGGACAGTTTTTGAGAGTTGATTCTCTCCTTCCACCACATGAAACCCAGGGATTGAACTCAGGTTGGTTAATTTGGTAGCAATCCCCTTTACCCATAGATCTGTCTTTCCAGCCCAGCCATCGCTTTAAAATAATCTAACAGAGATGATTATATGAACCTTGAGTTTGTTAAAGCAATCTCATAAGTAGCCAAAAGCCGGACATATAAACAACAGAAAACATGAATAATTTTAATAAATCATAAAATCATGTGGTTTTGGTCCATTGTGAAAATGGCACTAAGAACAGAAAATATTCAGAAGAATAAGGTCTTGGTTTAGACACAATGAAATATATAAGTAGTTTTATATTGATATCTTAATATTAAAACATTAAGACTTTTGAAAATAGGTGAATCTTATTTCATTATTTCCCGAACTGTAGGTTTTTATAATTAGAAGTGGATACCGATTTCTCTCTTGTATTCTTCTTAGCTTTGGTCTATACCAGAGGTAAAAACAGACTAAATTATCCAAATAAATACAAAAAGACTCAACAGCATCAACTAAGTGATGTTTAAGTTTTAAAGTCTGAGAAGCTGTTTATGGTTGCAGACTGCCGTACAGCTTTCCAGGTCTCCGGCAGGCAAATGTCCAAAGCACACATGTTACTTCTGAAACAACCACCCACATCTACCCACTGTACATCTTAAGAGCAAAGCAACTAATCAGTCTCCCTTCCCAGTGTCCTCGGGACTCTCCTCTGGTTATGAAATAGTGGGTGACTCAGAAAGAAGAGACAACTTCTAAATGTGTTCTCAGTATGTATCACTTACATTTTGAATTTTTCAAAGGTTGAATTGCATTTAGTTTTAGACTCGCAAGTATTTTTAAGGTTTATATAAAGACTAAAATTTAAAGAGAATTGGGTGACATTAAGTGATGATATTCATATAATTTTGGCAAAATGGAAACTTAAGATATTAGTTAATTATTTACCTTGAAATCTGAACTTAAATCTGAAAAATTATAAACACTTTGAAATGAGAAGTCAAGGCCAAATCACAATTATATTTCTAAATCATTAAATAGGTCAAAACTTTAAATGTTTATGGAGCAAAATGACATTTGCAATCTTGATGACCTGAGTCTGATCCCTGGAACTCACTGTGGAGGGAGAAAATGACTTTTAAAAGTTGTCTGTGCACACACACACACACACACACTTAAAAGTTGTCTGTGCACACACACACACACACTATAATCATTAACTTGAAAGACTTTACATAGCCAGTATAAAGTCAAGTTTTATGGGGGAAGTTCCAGCTTTCTTCCCTAAGATGTTCCTCGTTACCAGAGATATTTCTTTTAATTGGTGCAGAGGGATAAGGAGTCTGCCCTCTTTTTAAAAGACTAACTGCTGCCAGGCGGTGGTGGTGTGCGCCTTTAATCCCAGCACTCGGGAGGCAGAGGCACGCAGATCTCCGTGAGTTCAAGGCCAGCCTGGTCTACAAGAGCTAGTTCCAGGACAGGGTCCAAAGCTACAGAGCAACCTTGTCTAGAAAAACCAAAAAAATTAAATAGATAAAATAAAACAAAAACACCTAACCGACAAATAGCTAAACTGCAGAGTTTTTAAAAAATCAAAAGAAAAGACACAGGATAATGAAAATAAACAGTCTTTTCTGAAATATTTTTTATCCTGTAAAAATACTAGTTCCTTCTAGTGAGAGTCCACACAGAGCCTATCCAGTATCCAGCAAGTACACAGGACACAGCAGGAGAGAGCACAGCTGCAAACATAGAAAACTGTCAGCATAGACTGGAATAAAGCCAAGTGTTCAAGCAGTCAGGTTCCAGAATACCATGGAAATAAAACCATTTGAACAAAACGGAAGTGGAAGAGCTGTTCAGGTGAGGGTGGAGAAAGGAGCGCTAACTCCTGGTATTGTTACATTAGGAGGAGATAGGCTCGCCACTGCAAAAGCTGAAAAGGAAGAGACAGCTCCCAGATAGATTTTGGGTGTTGAAACCTGTCATATGCTGCTGGTACCAGTAAATACATACAGGAAACCAAGGAAGTGAACCAGACTCAAAGTTGAATTTTTAGTGCTTTGTGTTTGCCAGTCATAAGTTCAGAAGCAGGTTTGTGGGAAGGAACAGGTGGGGGGTTACCCTCAGGAGAGCTTTGTTAGGAGAGAGACTTGTGAACACGGGCAGCAATGAGGGCCTTAACATAGGTAAGCGTTCGGAGCGAGGGGAAGCATCATGCCCGCAGTAGCACGAGGGGGCCTTGCAGGGAGAGAGCCTTCCCTTCAAAATCCTAGGAGGGGCTGCATTAGGAGTGATGTCGTATATAGACTACAGGGGTCCTGAGGGAGAGAGCCTTCAAATCCCTAGATGTCAGGACAGGTAGAACAGCATGGCCAGGCAGCCATTTTGGAGCCTTGAAAACCAGAGCACAAAGGGGCTTTCTGACCTTTACAGGTTTCCAGAGTGGGTGGGCTACCTTTATACCACGAGCCCAATGAGACTCCTGGCGTGGAGGCAAGCACCAGGTGGGGCCGTAGTCAAAAGTTGCCTTTGTCCTAGGCAGCAGAGAGGATGCTGGGCCTATTTTTCTTGAGTTACAGCAAGTTCCTGTCCTCCTTTGTCCTAAGGGACAGACTGTGGGTGGCAGTGCCTGATTTCTGGGAGAGAGAGGCAGCTGGAGGGTCTGTTACATAATGTATTGCATCTATCCTAAGAACATTCTTCTTACAAACATGAATAATAATATTATGCTCATTAGTCTAATAAGTGAGACTTTGGTCCTCTGAGAACAATACTGGTTTTCTCTTGATTATTTTACCAAATACATTCAGGAGATAAGCATTAATAGGCTTAGGTGCTTGAGGATGAACCCTGTCTATAACAGAGCAGACTAAAAATTAGCAAGTAAATTAAAATAAACACATATAAAAGGTGCTTTCCCCACCACGATGGCAAAGCCTTTCCTTTGCATATGTTCTATATAGTGTAAACTCATCCTTTGCATACACAGTATACAGTGTGAACTCATCCTTTGCATACAATGTATGCAATGTGAAATCATCCTTTGCATACACCGTATACAGTGTGAACTCATCCTTTGCATACACCGTATACAGTGTGAACTCATCCTTTGCATATACCATATGCAGTGTGAACTCATCCTTTGCATACACCATATACAGTGTGAACTCATCCTTTGCATGTTGTATACAGTGTGAACTCAATCTTTGCATACAATGTATACAGTGTGAACTCATCATTTGCATACACTGTATACAGTGTGAACTCATCCTTTGCATACACCATATGCAGTGTGAACTCATCCTTTGCATACACCATATACAGTGTGAACTCA